>VUQG01024346.1:35633-94670 GCA_015106755.1 Etia nguti | reverse complement strand
GGCTGTCTGGTTTAAAAAAAAAAAAAAAAAAAGCCCAAAACTTCCAAATCAAAACATGTGGCGTTACTTGCTATTGCAACCCCACAGTGGCTAAAAAGGGAGCAGCCAAAAGCAGCTTATACTGTTTGTATTTAACATGGAGCTAAGTGCTCTGACACTGATTGTTTTGGATGAAGAATAAATGAACAAAATAAAATGTACCTGTAAAATTGCCATGAACATGAAAATGAGCATTAGATATCCAAACCACCTTTTTTTTTGCTCTCGCTCTGGTGTTTCTCTGTTGTAGTGTTGGACAGCTTAAGGTGGACGGACTGACTTTAAGGGCCAGCCTCGTGTGGCCAATACAGAAACTGCAGTTTGTGTCACTTCCTCACTGGCTTCATTTTTCAGGGCTGGAGGCTTCTGCTGTAAAGGCGAAATTAGAGCATGAAATGTACAGGTTGACCTTTGACCCATCTGTTCCTTTTGCCCTATTGACTCAACAAGTAAACTAAGGTTACTCAAATGCCTACAAGGTCAGGCCAGGGTCAATGTACCTGCAAACAGGGAAGTGGAAAAGATCACAGGGCCGAGCTTCTGTTGAGACCTTGATAACATTTGAGAGTGGTGAGGCTCAGGTCACTGTTGTGCTGGCTGTCAGTCTTAATTTACAAGGTTGTGACAAACGGGAACTCTACTATCTGCTCTAATGTTTTGAGTCTTTCTTTTTTGTACAAATGTTGCAGGACTGGCACCAAAGTCCAAGATAGTCTTTTTTTTTCTAAGCAATCAGTTTCTGTTCTGTTTTTCTTCTATGTAAGATCTCTAGTTCCCAAATCTTTGAGTTGTGCTACAAAACTCCAGCTCAGCATGTGTCTGTCAGGGAATATACAGAGTTTACATAATTAACAATCCTACTTTGGGTCTGATTTTGCCACAAAATGATTCAGTCCCTACGTTTTCCACTCGCTCTAGAGTTATTGCACTCAGGTGGCCAAGTACCATTGATCCCCATCCTGAGCATTTACATTGTGCATATCAAGAGGAAACAAATCAGCAGTGAGTAAACAAACAGCGTTTTGGTTACGCTCATAAAGACTCTGGCAGGAAATACGTAAATAAAAGCTCTATTTTTACCCAGGTCTCCCACAGAAGCCAACAAGTCTGCGAGTATGGCAAAAGCAGAAGTAAATAAAGACCCTGACTTATGACATTGATTCATCAGGAATATCATAAGACAACTACTTGCAATAGTTGTCATGTCTTGTGAAGATACTATTTTAGGCTTATAATTTAGCTTCTAAACTTCATGCTGTTAGAGACACCTAACTTCTCACAACAAGCAGTGCAAGTTGGAAAATATGTAGGAATTTAACTACTAACACAGATATGATTGCATTTTGAGTATCTGCACAGCTGTGGTCTTTTACATTGTCCAAAGAAAAACAGCAATTTACCTTCGATAGCTCCAGGCTGGTTTTGGAACTACAGGTGGTATTTTGACAGGGTTTCGGGAAAGTTTCTCATAAACACAGCAAGCTGAGAGTTTGTAAGACCTTTTCTATCCCCAGATTTTCCTTGAACTCTGTGTTACCACTGGCTAGTAGGCTATATTTGGCGTGGTTGATAGTAGATTATGACACACATTGCTGACTTCTCTTTTATTATTATTGCAGATTAGAGATGGATTTGAATTATTTCTGTAATTTATTAGCTTTGACCATGAATGGCAGTTCCCATTTTAGCTTCGTGGGAGTGCTCATGTGACCTGAATCCAAAAGAAACTGCAAAATAAACTAAAGATCTTTTGGCAACTCTCAGTAAAATAATAAGAAGACATTTTAGTCTTCTCTGAACACATTGGAAGTGTTTCTGCAATAAAAATCCTAAATAACACCTTCTTAAGGGGGATTTTCGCACTTTCCCTCCCTTTCTAGCTCTTTTGGCACACATGCAAAGTAAAAGTGTAGCATGATTAGATCAGCAATGATTCCAAGGCCTCTGCCTCTATGGCATGTTCAGGCTTTACAACGAGACGTCGCTCTTATCAGAGACAATGCTACATTCCACAGCGGGGCAGACGGAGTCACATTTTTTTTTTTTCTATCCATCGACAAGATTTACTATTGCGCCCACTATCTCTGTGATTTGTAGTTACAGCCCACTTTGAAATGATCCCATTTGCATCTCCTCCCTCTGGCACACTGCTAGGCTGCAACATGGAGGAATATGGGTGGTGTTCGCACTCACCTGTCAGTGAAAATACCCCCTCTGCACACACACCCAGAGAATAATCCATTTTAAACTGTATGTTTTTTCCCTCGTTAAACTCTATAGCAGGAAGAATAGTTTACAGCGTATGTTGGAAATGTGTAGAGAGGTTAATAATTCTTAATTCATAATTCTTCAATGATTTAATATTAAAATTTTATTTATTTATGTATTTATTTTTAAATTATTATATTAACATTACATTTAAGTATTCCTTATTTCAAAGATTTATTGAGATTAAATCACTTATTTTTACTTAATAGCCCGGCAGTTCATTCCCATGTCCCAGTTACCAACTTCAGTGGATTTTTCTGCTAAGACAGAGTCTGCATCAGAGCTGTTTTAATGTGTAAGTAAGCTGAATGCCTGCTTTGGGCTCATGTGGAAAACTGAGGGTTTCAAATGTCTCATCAAAGTCGTTATCTGGTCACAAAATGAGGAAGGAAAAAGTAAACTTCTGAAGCAGGAATCAGGTAAACTTCTGTTTGACGTCAGAAAAAAATCCCACTAATGTTAAGTTTTCATCACTGTATCGTCCTTTTCTGTTCAGTCCACCTGCTTATGGTTTATTGAGAGAGAGAAAGAGAGAGCGAGAGAACATTTTTATAGGTAGGATAACAGTGCACTAGGGTGTTAGATTATGGCTTATGTGGCAATGGCAAATTGATTACATGGCTCACGGGTCAGGTAGGAGTCACCTTAGCAGGATTTTGTTTAGGACCCCAGCTCTGCTCTGTATAACATACTCATGGTTACAATTTTGGAGAACTTAGAAAACAAATTGCATTGGCTATGAGGGTCTGGAGAGGGAAAGGGGCCAAAATGAAAGTAAAGACAAAGAAATCAGCGAGCAAACAGTGAGCAAACTTTATTCTTTTAATTTTGCAGTCTGGAGCAAGGACATAGACCCAGTATGACAAAATCTGAAGATTTCTTGCAGTGGTCAGGAATAATACACCGCAACTACCTACATTTTTACAGAGTCAAACTGCTTAATTCTTTTCCGACATTTGTGTAGTTCACTATAAAAATACAAAAAATCCTTGGTTGAATCCTTGAATAAACAAAAGAAATCATTATTTTATTTTATTCTATCTTTTCATCTCTACTGTGATTGAACCCGCTTTGACAAGCCTTTTTTTTTCTTTCATCGTGACTTCTATGTGGGGATGGCAGCACTGATTTGATCTGGTATTCATAACCCCACAAATACACACACTTGTGAAGAACATTTTTGTAATGAAAGGCTTTCTTAAGTGTTCACAAAGCTACAACATTTTCACATAAGTTTGATTTTTGGTGTTTATTACCAAGTTTTCAAAGAAGTTGTTAAAGGCTTTTTCTTTTTCTTTTTTTAAGTTAACTGTCTAACTGAATAACCAAGTAATAGCTACTCTCAACTGAGTGTCTTCAATTGACATTAAACAGATAAGGTGACATACTGTCATCACATCAAAAACATCTTTAGGTATCAAACTTTTTAAAAAAAGATCAAACCCCAACTCACTGAAAAAGATAGAGCTAGTAGTAGGAGTGAAACAGCAATGCTGATGCTTGGAGTTCAGTTAGTAACTAGGTGTCCAAAACATAAGCTGAGTATGCATGGCTGAATTTCATAATGACACTCCTCAGTGTCAGTCTCAGGTTCTGAATTCTTACAGGTGCCATAAGATTTTTAATTCGTCTGACCCTAACTCAACTGTTGTATTAGTTAGATGACTATATATGTAGTTTGGTTTTTTGAGAGATGTATTGTTCATTAAAAAATAATGATAAGAAAATTAAATAGTTAAAAAACATAAAATTGAGCATATAAAACATTGCACAGAGTTTCTTGATCTTAAGCCGAACACAGAGAAAACCCACTTGATTCTTTGTATTCGCAGCCATCGTTCACTATTACTACCTTTGTATTTCCTTATGCTTTTGTTTCAAGCCATGGAAGCAATTGTGCATGAGGACAAATGGACAAATTTTTATATTTTTTCCTGTGACTGGCTATAATCTCTCAAGCAATCTGTACAACAGACTGCCCCCTGCTGTGTTAACTTACCCACCACCGAAACACAGAAGCTTCAGTACGCGTGGAATTCTTGGAAGAATTGATGCTGCAGAGCAGTCATAGCTCATGAGTTAGTAAGCATGAGGATTATAGAGGAATTGACAGAACAGTACTCGCAGTGCTTTGAATTCAATCCCCCTTTCTGTCTCTCTTCTGTGTCCCCAGAAAACATGTCCAAGCTATGAGAGGCAGGGCCCCATACCGGGCTGCTTATAAGCTTTTTGACCTGCATGAAAGTGTCATGGCAAAAAGAAAAAGGCTGACCTCTTCTTCTTGGTCACCATATCCTTCTCAAAAATCATTTGAAGTTAAGCTCAGCATTAAATGAATCTCTGGACTGCGAAGATAAGCCGTACTCTTCAGGAAGTCTTGAAATGTTTTCTCTTTTTTGATTTGGTGATAAAGACTTAATGGAATAGAATTATTTAAATGTAGATTAGCTTTTAAGAGTATTTACACACACACACACACGCACGCACGCACGCACGCACACACACACACACACACACACACACTTAAATGGAGTTCATGCACATTTTTGTATAAATTCATGTAAAAAGAAGACATTTTACATTTAACGTAAACCATATTTAAATATCCAGAAATGTGTATAATTCCAGTTTCTGGGAATACTTTGATAATAACTGGAATACTTGTATAATTGGAAAAAGCAATTTAAGTTGTTTAAATGGTCTTCCAGACCCCTTTATATTAAATCATAAAACATGGGAAATTCATAATATTTGGGGCTGGCAATAAAGCCTGGATTGAGAAGATATGAAGCTGCTGAATCACATGCAGTCTATTCTTGAAAGACCCTATGACTGTGATCCTGCCAATGAAGACATGAGCCAATGTTGGCCAAACACTTCGAAGATCTCAGAAGAGAACAGTCACTTTCAGAATTACTGTCTTCCTTTTGGCTTATCCACTTTTCTAAGGAATTTCTTGTACCTAAATAACTGTTTGTGGATTTGATCAGTTGGGACCACACTCAAGCATCACTTAAGCCAAACTGTCTAGTCTCACTCACCCAAACCCCTGCAATCTTATCACTAAAGCAAGAACATAGCCTTTTTATTGATTTAATGACAGACATGACCGACAGCGTTATCTCTCGGATCCAAGTGGGTTTTTGATCTCTTGATCTTTTCTCACATTTGAATCCACATCAAAAGTTTTTGAGCCATTCAAAGAGGACTGGAGAATATGGCATCCTGTCTTCATGTGAACTAATCCAAGCCAGGTGGAAAGAGTGGAAGGAATGAAGACTGATTGATGGCCTGAAATACAGATGTAACCAGCAAAACTGCCAGATGTGCAGCACTGAAATACCTCCATGTTCTAACATTCCATTGTGATTGTTCTGATATCTGTCGGTGTTATACTGAGACCGTGTAATATTTGTCCTTAGCTTAGTTTATTGCATACCCTCCTACCTGGTACACAGGCTAAAATCTGTGGCTTTTTTCAAGCTAGCTGATGCTTTGATCATTTTAATTACAGCACATTAAGTAAGCTGTAATATTGTTTTATATTCTACCATCACCCTGATGTAGGGTTCAGGTCTTGGCTGCTATCTTCAGCAGTGTACTCGGCTCTGAGTAATCCCAACAAAACACCATTCAAAATACAGGCATTTGCATCAAAACTGTTATTAACTTAAGACTCCAAATCTACTTTAAGAAAGGATGCCAGTGTTTCCCCTCAGCTCCAAAGAACAGATGCCACATAACTGCCCTCTTTATAAACTCCACTACTAATTATTGAGTACAGGCATTTGAAAGCGAGCTACCAGGTGTGACTCTGTACACTAGTTTTTCATGAATGAAACAGCAGCTGATTTTGAATTGACTGACCAGCTAGCCTTGTGAAAAACTAAAGGGAAAGTATATATACTTTATCATTTAAAGAAAAACAAAACAAGCTTTTTTACCCTTTTTGTTTTAAACAAAAGCAAGAACTTCTGTTACACTCAACCAGCTTTCTTACCTCATGGTGTCCAGTGATTTATAGTCCAGATCTGCATCTATGTTGACCAGTTTTGCACACTATTTTCACTTGTTCAACAGAATCACTTAAGCAGGCAAACAAGCAATTAATCACAGGTTTTAACACTGACCCCAAGCCTTAACCTGCACCCCGAGAGTTCTGCTGTTTGTCAAGATTCACAGCTTGACAGATTTAATCAGGTTGTAGATAATTATTGAATTTAAAGATCTGAACTGTGCTTTAAAAAAAATTAAAAATGTTATATTGCAAGTAAAAGCAGGAAAACACCATTATAACTTTAAATGGAAAACAAGGGGCTTGAAATGATACATTGGGACTCAATAGGCAGACAAAGTCCAGAACACACACACTCACAGAAAAAAAGGGATGAAAGGATCAAAAGTCAAAATCACCATGTAGCACACTGGTCTTTGTTATTGCTTTGTGAATTGGCAGCATGTTAGCATACAGAAAACAACAGAGAAAGCTCCTAGATCAAGTGAATTCTTCATCTGCAGAGGATTAAGTGTTTCATTAGTCACAAAAGCAAAGTGTGGACAGGATAACCTTCAGGCAAGTACAAATGACATAATCTGTGGCGAAATCTCAGAAAACAAGTGTTTGTTCATTCTTCCCAGCTGTCCAACAAACTTTGTCTTAACAGAATTTTTGAGGTGGCTTTCCTGGACCTAAAATCTTGTTTGGATTAAAACAAATAAAGAACTAAAAAGAAAGAATTGTTAAGGGACAGATTTGGCACTTCTAGGAAATGCAGCCTTTCTTTTTGTTAGTCATACACTGCAACATTCATGCAACAGAGAGTTGCTTATTCTGCAGCACATAGTCAACAACAAAGCATCTCACTTAAGTGTCCTCCTTAGTTTTCACTGGATTGCAGGGGAGGACAACAGAGAACAGATGCCCTGCAATCATAAAGTGAAAAGGGGAACAAAAACAGACCTTCTAATTTGTTTAAACTTGAACTCCAGCAGGCTGATGGGAGGTAGGTTTTGGGGTGAATGGTGCCAGAGTGCTTCCCCTGTATACAGAGCCTCCCTGTGCACATCAAAGATCCCCAGCATTAGCAGATAGCTGGTCACCCCCGTGAGCAAAAACAGCTGGGCCCAAGCAAAACAAAGATGATATAAGCAGCTTCCTCCTTAGGGGCGGCACCACTGCAGTCGACAATGATAAGCACCATCCTATATATTGTTTGAAGTGCATAAGCCCCCCACCCGAAACCCTCTTACTCTACCATCTCCCCGTTTTACCCCACCTGTCCTCTCACTGCACTATTAACACCACCAAAAACAGACAAGTTACCGCCTCATGTAGTGCAAGAGGAAATATAAACTGCGATCTCTTGAACCCTGTCAAAAAAAGAGTTCTGGCTTTTGTCACGACAACCATTTTGGAGAAGTAGCAAGTGGGATTTTAACTGGCAACGAATGACCTGTAAAATCATAAGAGCATGATCTAAATATCTGAAGATGTTTTCCTCCTTTAAAACACTAGGACCTGTAAACAGAACATATTTAAAATGATTTTTTTTTTAAATCAAATTTTATGGGTGCAAAATTTGAATGCAATGTGACAAGAAAGTGTACTAAGAAGGACTCTCCAGGCTTTACAATCTGCAGACGTTGCATATATACAGGAAAAAAGTGGAGGTAAACACTTTCAATTGCACAATTTCCTGTTGGATTTAGCTGACAGTGCTTGAGGCATGCATAACAGAGCAAGCAGGGATCCCTCTTCAGAGGCTGCCAGAAGCAAAAGTTCATATTTGTACACATAAGATCCTTTTTAAAACATAAAGATTTTAAGCTAATTTGTCTCCCAAAGTCTGTGCCTGAAGTCAAACGTATCAGAGAAGAGGAGGAGGAATACATTTGTGTATTGCTATCATTCTAATAGAATAACAAAATTACAAGGTCACCAGGATAGAGCTCTGCAAAGGATTACATGGCATTATGTCATTAAAGAGGCTGATATGATTTTTGTTTGCACATGCTGTAGGCTACACTCATTTGGCACTGAATGGACATTTGTTCACTAAGTTTAATACGCTTATATTATAGAAATGCAGGTCACATGTCACCTGTGAGCTTTTAGTAAAAAAATTTAAAGCCTATTCTTTAATTAATCCAGCACACTTTAGTCAAAAAAGGATTAACTGAGATGAATATTCAGAAAGAACTGAAGTTGTGAATCAGCACACTGAGAAAGGAACTTCTTAACAATTACACTGCAAAATAGTTTACGATTTCACTCTCACTCAAGGCACTGTTTTTAACAGTTTATTGTCTTACTTAAAGTTATAGTGTGTAAAATCTCACCACTAGATTTCAGTAGATTGCAGACTGCAGATTGCAGTCAACTGAGTCCTCAAACTTTGAAACGCTCTGTAACCTTGTGTTTTGAGAAGTTCTGTACAAATAAAACTATTATCATTACTATTATGATAACTCTGTTTTCCTACCCCTCTAAATTAGAGTGCATGAATCTAGCTACAGTGTCAGCTGTAGTGAGAGTAGACTGTCAGTTTGCATTATTATTCTAGATTACATTAATCTAGATTGTAAAACCTTGTGAAGGGAGTCCAGCATAAGTCGATGAGTCAGTGACGCTCACTTCTCAGCAATACTGAGGTGAATTGTTGAGGCTATCCTGAAGTTGTCTGTGGATAAGCGCTACTGTTTTTGTCTGGTAGCTGTTGATAGCCTCTGTTAGTCTCTTTTAGCTGCTGTTAGCTGCCATTAATTAAACTTTCTTTGAAATGGATGTAACACTGTTGGACTGTTGGCAAATAAACTCGTATGATATTAGAATTTAATCTGTCAAACTCTTTGCATGTCTTTTGTCCTGTCTTCCTCCTTTCACCCTTTTTTGTAAAACCACCAGATGGCCGTCCCTCCCTGAGCCTGGTTCTGCTGGAGCTTTCTTCCTGTTAAATGGGAGTTTTTCCTTCCCACTGTCGCCAAAGTGCTAACTCATAGGGGGTCATATGATTGCTGGGTTTTTCTCTGTATGTATTCTTGTAGGGTCTATCTTACAATAAAAAAGCGCCTTGAGGTGAGTGTTGTTGTGATTTTGATTTTGAATTGAATTGAATAACTTTAGCTTATAACCACGTGTTGTTGTTGTTTCGCTAGCTAGCTTTCGATTTTCAGCTCATTTTGTGAAGATGGGAGGGTCACATGGCTAATCTGTTGAGAAGTTAGTAATTATAACATTATCAGAAATAAATAAGCATGTATATGCATTGGTTTGTTTGTTTTGGTCTTACAACTGATAAAGAACTATTGTTGGTGGATTAGTTATGTAAAATTGAATGTGTGACTTCTCTTTTGCACCCCTTGGTTTTCAGTTCTTTCAAATGTCAACACGATCGACAACCATGAGGTTACACTACAAATTTTTATCCATTAAGTTTCATTTTATGCTCAAATTTCTTAATAAATTCATTTATTTTCCAGTGATCTGGTATTATCCAGTTCAAAGCACCAAAACTTGGCTCAGAGTGATATCACTGTCCCTGGGACTACATTGACTTTGAAGAGTAGGAGGGGCCATCCCCAGAGGCTGTCCACAGCCACAGCCATGTCTGGATAAAGTGTGAGTCAAAGATCTCACAGTCAGGCTGTTACACCTCCATCTGGACCCCTGAATTAAACATCATCTAGGCAGACGGGCTCCCTGCCCCAGAGCTTGAGGGACCAGGAACTGAGGCCAATTAACCCATGCCTGGTCTATTCAGCTCTTACTGTGTAGCCAATTAGGAGGCCATGTCAAAAGATGATAAAACGGTTGGGTTCTGACTTGACATCAGGAACGCTGGACACCATTTGCATAAAATCACAGCGACTGGAGGAAAACATTTTGTCCCTGGCTGTGATTACAGTCCTCATAATCCAACTAAATAAAAATGCCAAGGAGAATCATGATTAATAACTGGGTATTTTTAGGGCCCCAGCAATATTTCCTTTGAATAATTTATAGAATAACAAATCCTTTTTTGTATAACCACGAAATACTGAATTTGCAAAATCTTTTTTTTGACTTGCCACATTATGTCACTACGTCATCAAATACTACTTTGTCTTCTTTTCCGCTTTTCCTTTGACGTCTATATGTTATGAAGAAATACTTCTGCAGATGAGACAAGGACATGAAACACTACAAAGAGAGGGGCAGAAGTGAAAAGAAATCAGGAAGTAATTTTTTTTGCCTTTGCAACAGATGGAAATGATCACAGTTGTGGCCCAGTCTAACCTAGCTTATTAGACTGTAACATGGAAAATCATTTGCAATGTAACAGGATGCAGGCAAAGTTTGATTTAGCTTTGACTTCACTGAGTGGTGCCGTGAAACATCTCAAATAATATGTCCAGGATTTATCATTACACAGAGCAGTCTCTAAGTATAAGAACTAATATGTTTTTCATTGTTTGGCTCTACTCCAGCACACTGAAATAGAAATGAAACACATGCTTTGTGGTCAAGGTGCTGACATTCAGCTTTGAGTGTGTTTGGGAGTGTTCGTAGTGATATGGACCATATGACCAGTGTAGGAGGAGCAGGCAAATTCCCTCTATAAAACCTACATTTCCACCTCAGACACTGAAAAGGGACAGCTTATGTGGGGGTCCTGATTACCTTTTCTTAGAAAAGCAATTGCTGTCCTCCTCTTTGCATCACTGTAACCATCCATCCATCCATCCATCTTCTTAAATGCTTAATAGCTCCTTAACAAATTACAAAGCCTAAAAACATAACTGTATACATAATACTAATATTATAATCAGATACATTTCTAATATATCACTAAATCTCCTCCCTCTCAAATACTTCACTATGGTTTGGTGACTCCTTTACTTTAAACAAGGAAAAGATATGTTCATTATTCATTTCTTTTACCACTCAAAAGAAAAAAATCTTTTTTAAAGATTTTGTTAGCACCATTACCTCTGGGTTGAATGGTGTGCTTCAGAGCAACTGCCAAAATGTTACAGAGCAACCTTGTCTTTTAATGCATGTTTATAGAGACACACATAAGTTGGAATTAATTGAATTTGGTGAGGTTTCAGCCGGTTCTCAGTTGATTTGGTATTTATTACTGAGCATCCTGTTTTAAAAGAAAATCCTAAAAAACACCCTTGCAGTGGGGCTTACCTTCTGGGAAAGGGAAGAAAAAGGAATTATAGTGTCTGTATGGGAAAGCCTAAAAAACCTTTATGGTCAGGAACACAAGAAGTCTCAGCTGAAACATTTTCACAACTCGATTTTGATGATCCTACTGACACAATTGCTGCCGCGCCTGTCAATGCAACAAAGCTGGGCTATGAAACTCCTCGAGCCGACAGCTTTATTAAATACATCTCTGCGTAAGTGTTTGTTGCCAGGTACTGTATTAAAGACACTAATCAAAAAGGTGGAGAATTGAAAATAAGCACGTTCTTTCTTCATGTCAGCTATGATATAAAACACAAGGAAACCATATGTTTGTTTGACTGTTTTCACCCGTGTCTGTGAACCTGCTGCTTTCAATTCATCAAACAAACAAGCACGTGTAATCTTTACAACATTTGTAACTAGGAATTTATTGCATTCAGCCCTCTGCACACTCTCAGTTGAATAGCTAATATTTTACATCAATCTGTTCCCTCGGGGTAGGAAAAAGTGTAATGACGGTGAAACTAGAAGAAACAGGTGTTCTTCTCGCCAAGCGTTTCTTTGAAGGTGCTGAGAGTTACAGAAAGATTCTGAATCACCGCTAATGGCATGAAATTATAGTTGTGGGGTGCAAAATGAACTCATGCCAGTGCAGCATAAGCCACCACAGTAATTGCAGTACCTTGAAGGGTTATAGATGGCACGAATTGTGGAATGACAGAGGTGTGTTGTGCATTAAATGAACAATGAACAGTGTTTACCGGGAATGCTGTGGGGAGGATTTATAGAGAGCTCCCTCGATTGTGATGACTGAAGCGCATTTCAAAAGCAAATAGTTTATTTAATGGCATGAAAAAAAAAAGCCAGCTCATTTTCAGATCTACAAATTAAAAAACCTATAGACCGTGAAAGTAGCTGAAGCTGTGTGCACCTGGACACTTGTTGAACTAAAACTAATCAGGCAAATAAGGTCAGACTATTACTGTTCAAAGGAAAATACTGTTGTGTGACTTTCTGCAGAAGAGGTCTACTCTCAAAGGAAAGCTTCTTGAAAAGATTTATAGTTTCAAGGGACACCATGTATAATTACAAAATACACAAGCTGAGCGGTTTAACTGAAGCCACTGAAACAAAGACATTTGTAACAAATATTAACATGAGGCAGTGGTCTCATTATACATTTGCTTTATCAGAAAAGGCTGCCATGACTAAACCAATTTAGACTCCACAAATAAAAGTCATTTGTATTCTTCGACAGGCAAAAACCAATAAGCGGAATATATAAAGCAAAGGCCAGCAGGGAAATATCTTACTGGTGATTTTTCATGTTATTTTAAGTAATCTAATATAGCATGTATATTACATTTTTGAAATATTATACTATTGCTGGATGTGTTCTTTTCACAGAGCACAGATCAAGTCATTTATTATGATGGTGTTGGTCTTTGAATGTCTTCTAATCTCTTCCAGTATGGATGGAGTTTCTGCATATACAAATTTAAAAAAGCTTTCAAATAAGCGCAGATGAGAAGTTTAACATATTGAGTATTGATTTTTGGCATCTTCATTGTGATTACTGGAAATCTACTTGGTACTTGTTTGTATTCAGCATCTATTTTTTGTATGTTTATCCTAAAAGAGAGATCCTCAGTTGCTTTACCTTGGGGTTTTGGTGTGGAGCTGTTCCTAATTGGAGAGCTATGGTTAGAGGTTGTTATGTGATGCCAACTGTGAATCCCCTGGGGCTTTTATAAATAACATTTAAAAGGCATTACTTTTTGTAATGGTTTATTAAGTGATGTTTTGACCAAAACTCTTTCTCCACCACCTCACACTGCGTATTCATGTCACATGAAGGAAAAAGGGTAAATGCCAGTTACCACATGACTTTGACAGCACTTTTAGTCAGCTTTACAGAACTGAAAGTAGACTTTTAAGAAATAGTTTCCTCACTACTGAAGATTCACTTCCCAGATTCGTTATTAACGTGCCAGATAAATTCTGAGTTGCAAATGTAGCACTCCCATTTTGGCAGAACAGGTCCTGGAGCGAGGCTTGGAAATCATTTCAACTTCTAAAACTTGATGCTTTCTGATAATTGTTAGCTGGGGCATACTTCTGGATCTCATGGCATATTTTACACCAACACTTGGTGGTGCGATTCTTTTAGGATTCATCAACGTTTTAGTGGCAAAAGAAGATACGTGTGATCTCTATGCCACTCCTGGGCAGAGTCTGACTCTGCCGTTTGCCTATGAACAACTGACAGACTCTCATATCCTGGAATGGGTTCACAACAATAAAACCATTTTCTACAGGAAAGGAAAAGTGTCAACTGGAAAACCAGAGGACATTACTTCAAAGGGATCACTCGTGCTTATGAAAATTCAGTTTTCAAGTGAAGGGATTTACCAAGTACATGTACAACATCCCAGTGGTACATCTGTTAAAACATGGACTTGGCGCCTCTGCGTGCTGGACAAAGTATCAAAACCTCAGCTCAGTTATATTTGTGACTTCAGCTCTATGGCTGTTAATCTTAATTGCCATGTCACCAAACCTGAGGGTTTGGTGTTTTCATGGACGCTTGATAAGGAGATGTTAAAAAGTGAAACAAAACAAACACTGAGCATGTCTCTTATCCATCTGAAAGGTGAGAGAAGTTTCACATGTGATGTGGCAAACAAAATCAGCAAGGCGAGTAGCGACAAGGTCCGGCCAACTTGTCCACCTTTACTTTCTTTTAAACGTCAAACTGTTATGGCAGTACTAGCAGGAGGAGGAGGTCTGATTCTTTTTCTGCTCTTCGTTATCGTTGGATTATGCTGCTTACTCAGACGCAACAAAAGCCAAATGAGTCCCAGGGATAAAGGCGAACTGAGGATGCTTTCTCTACAGAAGCAAGAGACTCAATCTGTAAGTCCAGACTACGAGAATAACCACCCAACAGGGGTTGTCACTCCACCACTGAAACCTCAGCCTTCACCAAGAACATATTACCAGAATGTTCCACAGCTTGAAGTTCAGACTGAAAACAGGACTCCACAGGCGGATGAAGTTCCTGACAGACCACAGCCTTCACCTGTACCGAAACCAAGGACCAGGAACCTCCAACAAGTAAACATCTGACATCACATTGAGTTTTTGGAGTTGTGACAGAATATAAGTTTGTGGAAAATGTCCTTATTATCTTTTCTCACACTCATTGTTACTATTATTTACATGTCGAGTATATTAATGTTTTGGTTTTGCAGGTCTTTAAGCTAAAACTTAAAATAACAAAATATTTATTTCCTTTTCAACTTGATGTTATATGATTAAATGAATGTGTCATTCATTGCTGATAGTCTTATTTGTTATATCACGAATGATCTAATTCCAGAGGTAATTGAGTCTGATGATGTAAGCAGTTAGTTAGAATTGATATCATAGAAACGATGCATAATGCTTGTAATATTCTGTAATTCTCTTATTGTTAGGCACCCCCACAAAAAGGTACTTAAAGCTTACTAAATCATTTTAGAAAACAGGGTTTTTTTAGATTTATCAAACAGAAGTAAACTGCTGGGACTTATGCAGTATTTATGTATGTATTTTTTCTTTAGCAAAGCAGGAATAGCAACTGTTCTATTAATAGATCTCGGACAACAGTGGTTTTATATCAGCATTAGGATACACAGACAGTAATTACTAGCATAAATTCATCCACTGGTTTTATCTTTGAAATGAGGACAACATTGCCAGGCTTTTCGTTTCTTTTTTCATAAGTATTATAAGCTGTGGCTTGAGAGTTATTATTATTAGGCTTTAGAAATTATTTCAACAAGAGGAATGACCTCTTCTGTCAAAGAAATGACTAGTCCCCATTTGACCTACTTCTGAAATCTTTTTTAAAAAAAATAAAGAGGATACCCCACTTACACAATACTCTTACATGAAAGCAGATGGATTTTCTGTAATATGTAATCACAATGTGTGCTTACAAACAGTATTTGTTGTTTGAAGTAAATAAAGCTGTCAAAATGATCTCGTACCTCATATTTGCATGGAAAACTACATTAAACGGCTTATCTGTGTCAAACACGGCCCTTTGTCCCAGCTTCTTACATGTCAGCATTCTTGCACTTATTAAAATTTGCTTGCTTGCAAGAAGTTATTAAAGGGAGAAAAAAATCAATAGAGAAATGGATTAGCTAAGACAAATATCTATTATCTCCAATGGGTAAATGGTAATCCGCACATGAAAGTGTTTGCTGTCTCGCCTAATGCTGTGTGACAGCCACATAATGGAATCCCCCTGAGCGTCATTGCCTAAAACTTACAAACCAATGTCATCTTTTGTCAGGTCCCGCTCCACTCCTGCTCTCTATACATGGCAAAAATTTTCAGTCCAGTTGAATTTGGCAGTAAAGCTGGTATCTGCTCCTGGAACAATGCCCTTTTTTTTCTCCATTTCCCAAGAAACACTGAGTCTTGGCTGGCAACTCGCCACATCGCTTCTAGTCACCAACTTAAACCGTGCACAACATACATAGATGGAGATGAAGCAACACACATGAGCGTACATGTGCACCGTGTATTGTCATTTACAGAACATACACCCGCATGAGACTTCCAATATACAGTTTAATGAAACACATCTCATATGACTATTCCAGGTCTACCCTGGAAGTGGAAGGGAAATACTTCTACTGTAAATTATGCTTAACCAGTGGCTCTTGGAGTATAGAGGATACACCCTTTTGATCTCGGTGTGTGTGTCCAGGAAAAGGGTCAATTACCCTTGGAAAGCATTGTGTCAAATCATTTCTATTAAGGTTCTCTTGTTCTCGGGGGCTGCCAAGTCTAAGGAAAGTACAAACCAAATCAGAACATCAAAAGTCAGCCAGTGCAATGGCGTTTTTCATCAGATTTTTCTGAAAACACAAACATTAGCCTTCTGTTACCATTTTCTCTCACTTTGACCTCCGTCCATTACTGACACGTAAAGTATACAACACATCGAGCGAGCTGAAATCACAGTCTGTCAAATCAAGGTCCAATTTATTGAAAAGGAAACATGGCCAATTACTCTTGGAAAAAAATACCTCAAAGTGAATGCGCTTTTGTTTGCACTCACTGCCTTTAAAAATCATTCATCGTGTAAAATAAGTAGAAAGCGTAGTTCGTGGTCTTGCTGTTTACATAAGAGAAAAGTGGTGTTAAATTCTTTATTCAAATGTCTCATTAAGAATCAGATTTACAGTATCTGTCAGCGCACCAGTCCTATTGATGTTATTCTTCTCCATCTGTGCACCTCACACTTTCGCTCCCCCACACAGCACATGCAGTTTGTTGGCTGTCTCTGCAAAGTCTGTGGGTGAGTGCAACACAATCTTACAAATTTGCTGAGAGATCTGGCAGAACTGACTTTTTTTCTCGATGAAAGTAGAATACTTTCCAGACTTCGGCAAGCTCAAATACACTGCATGTCAAAGAACTACTCAGCATGCACGGTGTTTCTAACCGGCTCTCACGTTTCTCGCTAAAAGATTATGTCTTTAAAGGGAAATTAACCTTTTCATCTGAATATGATGTTGGCTGCATTAAGCAATACTCCTTCACTGGGTTGCACCAGGTGGTGTGTGGCTCCTTGCAACACTCTTGTAAAAACTAGTTAAAAAAAACATGTCTTACTCATTTGGGTTACCTTAAAACTAAAGAATGTTTTAACAAGAAAGACTTCTGCAAGTTTCAGGGGGCTGTCTAATCAAAGGCAATTCACAAATGACTGTAGCATGACAAAATTCCAAAAACAGCTTGTCATTGGTGGCAAAATAGTTCACATACATACATGAAGGTCTACATTTTTTTCTTCTTTTTGTGAATTTGTGTTATAGGTTAGATAAAACAAAACAAAACAAAACAAAAAACCCCACTTATTTCATTCACAATAGCACACTGAAGATAGATAAGAGTTGGAAAATTCACAATTTTAAGAAAAATACAAAAAAAAAGAGCTGCTTTTCAATTTGATGGTACTAAAATGTCTCAAAAACAGTTGGGACAAGGCTGTTTTTTACCACTGCATAGCATCCCCTTGTCTTTTAACAACAGTCCATAAACACCTGGGATTGGAGTTCAGTTGTTTGATTTCTTTGGAGAGGAATGTTTTCCCATTCTTGTCTCATACAGGATTCTCACTGATGAGCAGTTTTGGGTCTTCTTTGTTGTAATTTCCATTTCATGAAGCCGTGCTGTTGTAATAGTTGCAGTATGGGGTTTAGCATTGTCTTGCTGAAATAAGCAACGTCATCACTGAAAGGGATGTGGATGAGACCATTTTGATCTAAAATTTGCACGAACCTTTCAGCACTGACTTGGCTTTCCAGATATATGAGCTGCAAATTTCATAGTCGCTAATGCACCACCATACTGTACAATCAGAGATGCAGGCTTTTGAAATCAGCGCTGACAACATGGCAAATGGTCCTTGTCCTTTTTAGTGATATCTGGAAGTGTTCCTGAGCCTGAGGATCATTATTCTAAAATTGTCCCACAATCTTTTTTTTTTTTTTGTAGACTTCTGAGAAACTCTGCTTCTCTAAGGTGTTTTTATTCCCGGCCATGTTACTGACCTGTTGCCAGTTAATCTAATTAGTTGCAGAATGTTCCTGCAGCTGTTTCCTTTTAGTACCACTTATTTTTTGTTGCCCCATCCAAATTTTTTTGCTGCATACCAACTTTTTTGGGTATGGGGTTGTACTTGTAACATATTAGTCATTGTGCAATATTTATAATCGCACATTTTAACTTCACAGGTTATAATGTTTCTGTCCCAAATAGGAGTCCGAAATCTCTTGTGCCTTAACAATAAACTAAGATTATGACATAGGTAACCTTTGACTGTTATGCTTTATCAGATTTTCCTAGCAGAACAACAACAGATGTCTACTGAGTCATTACTAGATAAGTCAAAAATATTAATCTGCTGTGGTTAGGAATGCATGTATAAATCACTTGATACTGTAAGAGTCCAGGAAATGGGGAACAGAGGTCACACAGGAGGAAGGAGAGAAGAACACAATCAATATTACAACCACATCAGAAGTGAGCAGAAAAAAAATATTCCCTTAATTCTATTCTAATGCCTCAGCAGCTGTTCTCAGCCAGAGAAGCTGGCGTGTGAAAAGAGGAAAAAGCTGGGAAAACAACAGCCCTTTGTCAGACACAGACCTAGAAAGGATCTCTACAAGCATTAGTACTCAGGAAGGAATGTGAAAAAAAATGTCTAAAGACTAGACGGAGAACATCGCATCCTGTCCGCAGGAAAAAGTTTACAAGTAGTTCAGTGAAGCAAAGAATTTTCAGAATTTAAAAATGGTTAAGAATTCTATATTTAACATCTGCAAGTAGAAATATTGTTTTCTTTTCATCTGCCTCATATCTGCATGCATATCAACACGTGAATCTTTACAGGTGAAAAGCTTAGGACATAATATTTTTATTTTGGAGGGGAGTACTTGCAGAGCTAGCTAAATAAATCAAATCACTGAATACTCTGAAGCTATATGTGCAAATGAATTAATACCCTAAGGCTACAGTATATGTGAAAAGAATCAGTTCATTAAATTACATTTGTTTTGATACCTACCTAAACCCTGGCTGTGCTTTTTACAATTATTCCTCATTACGAGTAACAATTTTATACGCTTTACAGTACAAAACCCTGTTTTGACTTTTCTGATTATGTTTATTTTAGTCTAAGAATCATGCACTGACTGGAAGTTGTCTTTCAGCATTAAGTAAGTGTTGTTTTGTACAAATTTAAAATGGGTTTACATGAACAGTGGTCCAATAACCAAACTGTTCAAACAGTAAATACAAATGGCAGTTGAAAAATCATTTTAAATGCTCACTTCAGACCTTGTTTTAAAATGACAACTTGTAGTTTTTTACTTACTTTTTGACTTTTCTCTATTTGGCATCTTTATTGCTTACGTTACTTTCAATGTGGCTGCGTTTGGATCATGTGAGAGATGTCATCCGTGGTTAAAAGATCCCTCACAGGATGGTTAATCTCATCTCTTTGTTGTCCCTCACCAGGTGTATCTGAGAGCTCGTCTTCATCTAGGGCACTACTACAAATTCCAGGTGACGCTCCCATACAGGGGATGAGTCTAAACAAACATTCCAGGATAATCAGTCGTAGACAAAAGAAGGGGGGGTAAGCTGGAGTCCGCAAATGCTGTAAAGCAGACCTATCATTTCCACTACAACTAGAACTCTATAATAAAAATATTTCTATCAGCGAAATTACCCTTCCATGGTCTTGCACCTGATGTAAATCAGATGGAGGAAAAATTCCGCTTTCTGCTCTAATAAGCATCTTGTGCGCACAGATTCAGCGTTCATGCAAAGATCAAACATTTCTGTAACATTCTTGGAGATACAGTGTTATGTATTTGCCAACATGAAATTACAACTTGGCACAAAAAAGAATAAGGACATCAACACATGTACTTATGATGTACATTTTGCACAGTAAGACATTCTGCTTTGACATGCAGGGCATGAACATCTAAGATGAGTCTCCCAAATAGCTATACCTACTGAGGAACACCCAGAAGAGATGATTTTGGGTAGTTTGAAGCCCTTGTCTTGGTCTATGGGCCTAGCTCCTCTCAGAGAAAAGGATCCCTTTAGCCTTATTGTCAGTGCTCTTTCATGCGGGGATAATAGCATGTCAGTGATGGCCTGTGCAACAATAGTTCAAGATGAGAAAGGTGTAAGGGTGCAAAAGAGAACTAACAACACAAGGTTTTGCTTTGGCTGTGGCATGACTATCTAACAAAGCATCAGCACAACACCCCAATGGCCTCTCTGTGTGGCCTGGGTTTCTTCAAACACTTTCGAAAGGCGGTATTACTGGAAAATTGTCTTGAAAAGTATTTTATCACCACAACAGATAAGCGCTTTTAAAAAAGGTACGTTTTGCAGCATGTGTGCGGGTTATTAATTGCTGCTATGGAAACCATCTGGTTGAGAAAAAAATGTACAGAAAAATAAACACAAGAGCAGGATCAAAATTATATCTTAAACACATCTGTCATTCAGTCATCTCCACATGTGATTGTCTTTAAGAAAAACAGCAATAATAAGCCCTATTTTTGTGTCCTTTTTATCTATCAGGAGAGGTCACAGAAAATAAAGAAGCAGATAATACTATATCTAGGTTTAATTATCTACTATACTATTATAAATACTTTTTATGAGGAAAGAACTGCAAATTAGTATGTAAAATCTTACAATGAAGCATGACTGTCTAATTAGAAGACATCTAATTATGTGTCTAACAAGTCTTCTTGGCCTTCTTCTCAGTCGAGTCCAGTCCTTATGGCAACTGGCAGACAGTCTGATCAAAGTGGCCTCTGATGCTGCACTCTGTGCCAGCAAAATGTGTCACAAGCAGCTGGGTGGGGTATGCCGTTGAGCTACAAAAGCCAACCATATGGAGTGTTAAAACTGAATAAATCCTGCTGCTACCAAGACCTGTGAAACACTGTTAATTCTTTCTTTTACTGCATGACACATTATAGCTCACTCAACACTGCCCATGTGCAAAATGCCAACATTAGGTCCAAGGCTTTGAGGTTCTTTTAAAATGAATACAATAAAGCTTTGGTATTGTAGGTAGGTAACAATCATTCATTTTAGTGTGGTAGCAGTAAGGTTCACCAGAAGCATCAGAGAGAAATGACTGCTGGGTAGTCTGCTTGGTTCAGAAGGGCCATAAATTTTATTTACTCCACCTTTACAAAACACCAAAACCTATTTTTTTAATTAGCTGAGAATTTTTAAGTTAGAAATATGGGGACTGTCTCAATAAAAGCAGTTTTAAAAAAAGCTGAGCAAGAACTGATCCTTCTTTACCGTGTCATTTTACGTCCATGCATCAATACTGAGATATTGAAAGTCCTTTTTGTACCACCTTTTCCTATGAAGACAATAGCTGTTCTCCTCTTTGCATCACTGTAGATATATCCATCCATCTATCCATCCATCCATCCATCCATCCATCCACCAAAACTGTAAACAAAAAAAAAAATCTTTCTCTCACAGTTACTTAATTTGAAATTTGCTTCTCATCTTGCTTCTCTTCCACTCCCTTTTACTCACACTCTTTCCTCTCTGCCTCTCATATTATTTCCATCTACTGCTGGTTTCAACCCTCAAATCACCCCTGCTGCCTCCGCACTCAACCAAATCCGTAACAGGCAGTGTGAACAACTTTGCGTTGTTGTGTGCAAACAATTGCATCTGCGCTGTAATTTTGCTGAACTTCCGCTACCTGCGGTTGCAACTGCAAACACAGCCACGAGTGTTTCAGTGAGTAAATGAAAGTGATGACGAATGTGTTTCTTAATAAACACTTAAGCTTTTCCCAAACAGTACATGAAAAGTGCAAATTGTGTCTCAGTGAGCTATTTACTGTCTTACAAAAGACTCATTTAATGAACAGGTTCAGCATTTAGTTCAGAGAATGAGGTTTAATGTTCTTGCAGTTCGGAAAAAAAAGCCATCTGTTACACATCTCACACCCAAAACAGGAGTTTAATTACTTGAAAAAGACATCCCTATCTTAAATTATGGGTTTTGGTGCCGTGGTTGATGCCGATTTGTTAAAAAAACAAACAAACAAAAAAGAAAATTGGATCTGTTTAAGTGATGCTTTCCCCCCTTTTTCAGACAATGAAATAGCTGCTGATTTGCAGCCTTTTGGATTGTAAGTACAAGCAGCTGAAGCCCAATATAAGACATGCAGAGTGACACTGAGTGCACTCCCAGAAGGATCTTTTTCATGGCTAATATATATTGCCAAGCAATCATTCACATTCATACAATTCACGCTTGTAATTTGGGATTTTAAAGTCCCAAAACAGGCAGTTTGTCTGCATGTTTTGGACTGTGAAATTAAGGAGAAATTCCAGAGGAAACCCTAACAGACAAAATACTTATAATACACTGTTCTTCACAACCCAGTTTAATAGAGACAATTTTGGAGGCCAGCTTTCCCATTAAACACTCCTTTTTCCCTCTTCCCAAAGCAAAGTGTCATGAGCACTGTGTGTATTACTGCAGACATACTTTAAAATAATATCAATGGGCTAGATTTTCACATAGCAAAATGAGGCTGGAGAGCTTAATAGCTTGTCATTGACTATTGTGCTGGTGTACTGAAGTGGTTTTCTGTGTTTGAGCAGCTCTCGAGAGAGCATCATGAGTAAGACTGGAATAGGTTTCCCTCTTATCAAGCTAATAGATTAGATGTTTGTGTGTGTGTGTCCGAGAGAGAGACTTTGGTCATATTTAAATGGGTGTGAAGCACAAACACATTATCAAACACAAAGACTTCCCCAGACACATACAGTCTGTGGTCTGTAGTCCAGACAGAACGATATGTTTAGAACAAGACAGCATCACTTGGAGTGACTCTCAATTAGAGCAGGTAGACAAAGGGGTGGAGATGCTTTGGGGGGAGGGACATGGCTGAGGTTTTGAGGGCCTTTAGAAGGATGAATAGCGCAATGATAGTGGTGCTTTTTTGTGGGTTAAACATGGTCACACCCTTGTCCAAAGACAGAATGAATAATAATTACAACTGAAGTGATTTCTTTATTTACTTTTTCTTTTATTCTTTTCCCCCCTCATTTCCTCCTGTCCAGAGATTGTATCTTACTTAGTTAATGGGTTAGTTTATTTCTCTCAAGTACAAGAAAGTAGAACATATTACTTAGTTGAGCACAGAAAAAGAAGTTCTGGTTCAGAATTCAGAGGACTTTCAGAGAAGGAACTGATCTGAGTTTACTCTGTCAGATGCAAGGTTATGGATCAATCAACAACCAGCAATAGATCAGTTCCAAATGGTCTTACCTACCACTGTTAGAGCAGAGTGATACACCCTTTGCTTTCCCTTTATAGTAGCAGTAGAGCTACAGTTCAGTGCATGTTTGTTGAAGGCAACAGTGCCATCATTAGCTCATACTAAGCAAAGACACAATATTGATTTTTCTAAGAATATCCTAATTCAAAAAAACTAATCAAAGATGCTGCTGACGATATAACCAAGAAATGTTTTCGTCAGGCAGATTTATGAAACTTACTGTGCACAAGTTTTGAGTCAACCCTCGTTTTTTTACATACTTTCCAAATAAATGCCAAAGATATGATGGGCAGAACATTTTTTTGCACCAACAATGTGATTCTCAATAAGCTATTACCCAAAACTTGGCATATTTTAGCATGGTGTGCAGTGTTTACATAAAAAGATCTGAGGAAACTGGATAAGTGGAGGAAAAAATAAGAAATGGCAGGCCTAAAAATTTATATATAGCAGATGAACAGTATCTGAAAGTAGTGACCATCAAAAACGTGACACAGGATCTGAGAGATGTATCTGGCCTTTAAGTTAATTCATCTAGCCTCATTAGATATGCCCTCAGTGTAATGGAGGCTGTCATGGGGGGGAAGGCAGAGGTATGCCAAATTATACAACAACTGGAATGAAAATCAACTGAAACAGGTTTTATTGAGTGATGAATCGAAATTTGAAATTTTTGGTTCAAATTGTCATCAATATACACTGAGGAGATCGAGAGAGAGTTACAACAGTGAGTTTTTCAGCAAGACAGTGATCTAAAGACCATTGCAGTGCAATGAAAAGCATACCTGGATAGAAAAACACAGGACCTCAACATCACTGAAGCACTGCGGGATCATCTTGACAGGGAACAAAATAAAAGGCAGCCAATGTCCAAAGACAAGCTTTGAATGTCCTTCAATAAGCCTGAAGAACTATTCCTGAAGACTACTAAAGAAATTAAAAGAAAGCTGTCTAAGAGAGCTCAGGCTGTGTTGAACAATAAAGGTGGCCTTACTAAATATTGACTTTCAAATGTTGTCTTTGACTTTTATACCATGTTTGCATGTAAATCACCTTTTCCCCATTTTTCTTTCTCCCTTTTTTTTTGTTAACAAAAAGTGGTGATTACTCAATAACAAAAAGTTAATTTAACTGAGTAGAGTAGCTTACTCTGCTACTGATGTGTGAACAACATGCTGCTCCTCTATAGAATACAGAGGAAAACAGCTGTATTTGGAAAAACGCCCCTCATCTATTTTGAACTACCTGGAAAGTAATTCCCCCATGACCTCCAAAATCTTTTTTCATTACTTTGCAAACATTTCCATTGAAGACACATAAATTTCACCCCTTTTCCCTTCATATAGCATTAAACCCCTAAGATGCTGAAGCCACAATAATCTGAAAGTTTCAGCTGCTTGCGCTGTGTGCTCTCTGTGTCATCACATGACACAGTATGTGTGAGTTGTACTGTATATGCAGCTCCCACTGGCTTCTTGTGAAATGCAAAAACAAAGGAGACATTCTGTTAAGAGGTTTAATATTCCCTGACGACATGAGGCACAACAGTGTGTAAAAAGTCTCCGGATTGATTGGCGTGCAAAGCTGTTAAAAATAATTAGCCCCCCCACCTCTTATCGTGAGTCTAGTTTCACGCACAAAAGACTGCCCACAGCTCACAGCTATAGTCGTGTCTGGCCTTTGCCTCAAGTCATTCTAAGCATGTTGACATGGGGCAACATTTTCCAGACTTCTTAACAGCCCAAGTTTTACAATGGGAAAGTATTTTCTACAATAAAAACACTACCACTGGCCATAATGTGTGCATTTATTAAATGACTTTCAGCAGGTTCTTATAATTCCTTCACTGTGAGAACTTTGAGCTTCAAATGTAATGTAAAAAACAAACAACAACAACAATATGAGTTACAAAATAAAAGCTGTCAAAGAAATCCTTGCTGTATTGTATGCCACGAAGATCCCTAAGCCGAGTGGTAATCCTTCAGGGAGTGTGTTCTGTTCACTGCTAGCCTTAATGTGCGAGTCACGCTGGGGTCTCACATTCATGGATCAAACAATGCAAGTCCATTTTTCACCACACCACATGTGCACATAGGCTATTGGCACATACTTGCAGACCCCCAGGGCCCCAACACTAACCAACCACCCCCTCCATGCCCCCCTCCCCTCGCTTGGACTATGCCCATTTCTGACAACATACCACCCAGCATACCAGTGAATAGGTGGTCAATTCTGGACCAGGGATGCAGTCCCCCACACATCGCATGCAGCTGTTACAAAGTGGACACTTTAGACATGTAACGCAATACCTAAAATGACCTCATTCAGTCTCAACCTGTTAAAGTCAAAGCTGGCACAATTTCTTTAAAAAAAAGCTGACAGACAGCTTGACAGTAGTGTCTATAATGCCCAGAAGGCAACGTGCCAACAGCTTCTACACCTAAACAACCAAAGGCCCAGTTGGCAGTGTAGAGAACTTCAAAATTGTGCATGGTTTTGTTAGATTTTGACACAGACATGGTGCATCAAAAGATGAAACTGATACTGTTCAAGGCCAACTGTTCCACTACAGGATGTGTGTGAGGAGTGGAAAAGGGGGTTATGTGTGAGGTTTACGGGATTTGAGCTTGCTTAAACAACCTCGTACTCCTGCTGCAAAAGCTTTTACTGGGAAACAACTGCTGGGCTCGGAGATTGGATGTTTGTGCTCATGACTCTTTATCCACTGTATATGTGCATACTTCCATTTGCCCAGATATTTAAAACAAAATAAATAAATGCTGGAGTACATGAACATTTGAAACCTCACACAACATAGACAAAAAAAGATTTTGCATAATCAAAAACAAGACCTCACAAATATCTCACTTATATTTTTTCTTTCTATTATTGTAGGGTCTTTACCTTACAGTATAAAGCGCCTTGAGACAACTGCTGGTCTGATGTAAGTAAAATTGAACTGAAATTGAACTTATATGAGACACTGCACTGAGCACTGTATGTCTAGAATACACTGGAAATTGCTCATGGGACACTTGTAAATGTCTGTTCTTGCTTCTTTACTTACAGTTAATCTTTCACATGTAAGCCATAATGAGGAAAGCCAGTGGTTTTTCTAATACTTTAGCACCATCTACTGGTCAGCAGTAAAGGTGCAGTATAGGTTTTGTACCAACCCAGTCAAGATCAGTTGAAAGTCTTAATACCACATTTTAAAACTACAATAAATATAAAAAGCTGCAATAATATTTAACATCAAAGCACTTGAATAAAACATTTTCTACCAATTCTCAATCATTTAATATTTGTCATATGTTTATATTCAAACCTCATTTATGTTCTTCATGGAGATCACCCTTTTACTGATAAGGAAACCCGTGTTCACCTTATTGAAGAAGACCACAGAATTGTTGCAGTAGTACAAGCAAAGCTGTAAATAATAAAATCACTGACGTCGTTAGTAACACTTGTGTTTTCCTACAATGATGAGTCTTAACATATGAAACCTAAACTCCAAGGCATTTTAACATAACATTTAGCAAAACATTTTGTACACAAAAAGAAACAACAACAACAACAACAACAACAATAGGAAAAGGGTTTCGCATTGGTTTAACTGTTTCTGTTCAGCACTTTCTCGTAGGCTACATTCATAAACTTGCGACAAGCAAAAATGTTCCAGTTGTGCAGTAGGGCCTATTTTATGCTCAGCAGTAACTTAAACCCAATTTGCATAACAAAACTTGAGAGAAAAATGCAATCAAATATCACAGTAATCAATTATTCATAGTCCTCGTAATTATGGACATAATCGTTCATTCGTTTAGACTCGTGTGTAGTTCTATGTTGTGGACGGTAGGGGTCACTATTCTCTCAGTTTGGGAAACGTTTGTTTCTCAGGCCAGAAAATGATCCCTTCTTAGATTTCAGTGCAGATTCTCATAGCTGAAACGTAATTTAAGTGTGCATTTTTAGCTGTTCTTTAGTGGCAAAAATGCAGTAGGTCTTCTACTGCTAAATTTAAGCTTGAAGCTTTTTTCTTTGCCTCAGTAGTAAACTTTCAAGTTCCACCGCATCCCAGTGGTGCTTTATTGGATTGAGATCAGGTGACTGTAGAGACCATTTGAGTACAATTCAGTTCAATTCAATTCAATTGTCTTTATACAACAGTTGCCTCAAGGTGCTTTATATTGCAGAGTAGAAACTACAATAATACATACAGAGAAAAACCCAACAATCATATGACCCCCTATGAGCAAGCACTTTGGCAACAGTGGGAAGGAAAAACTCCCTTTTAACAGGAAGAAACCTTCAGCAGAACCAGGCTCAGGGAGGGGCCTGGGGTGAGAGAAGGAAGACAGGAAAAAAGACATGCTGTGGAAGAGAGCCAGAGATTAATAACTAGTATATATAGTATATATATAGCCCTAACTATATGCTTTAGCAAAAAGGAAAGTTTTAAGCCTAATCTTAAAAGCATTGATAGTGTCTGTCTCCTGAATCCAAACTGGAAGCTGGTTCATTGTACAGTGTACAGTGAACTCATGTTCAAGAAACCAGTTTGAGATTATTTCAGCTTTGTGACATAATGCCATCAGAAGATGTGTGCAATGTGGTCATAAAGCGATGGATGTGATCAACAACAGCAGCACTCAGGTACACTGTGACATTTAAACAACCGTGCTGCAGCAGAAACCAACACTCATGAGTCCAGGCAATGTTTTTCTAGTATTCTGTTCAATTTTGGTGAACCTGTTTGAATTGCAGCATCAGTTTCCTATTCTTACCTGGCAAGAGTGCCACTCCTTGTAAAAATAGTAAGTATTATAAGGACTATATAAGTTATATTATGATTTATTCAACAATGGTGTCACTGTTTCTAATTCATCTTTAATGTTTACTTAATTAGTGTGAGAGTAATGCAAAAGTGCTCGCTTTTGTGAGCAAAATGTACAATGAGACATACAATACACATAAAACAAACATTTAACATTAAGTTTTTATTACAGACGTATTTTTATGTTTCATAGGTAATTCTGGCATATCCCCTTTAGAGCAGGTTGCAGCTGTAGATTGTACCAGAATGTCTGTGCCGTTACCTCAAAGCAGACTGTGCTCTGTGGTAAACATCAATCATTAGTGCTTTTTATGAGGATTCTCTGCACAGGTTTGTGTTTTTCAGCTCCACCATTATATCTGGTTTATGAAAACATTAAGGCAAGAAGAGTTGTTTCCCAACTTGTTCACAGCCTGGGAAGTCTGAAAGGACCTCATCACAGCTTGATTTTACTGGAAAATTGCTCTTGAAGGGAGTTGTTGTCATGCTTCAGGACTATTCCAAATGCTAGATTAGATTTTAGGAACCAAAGCAGGCTTCTGGCAAGAAATCAAAGCAGCTCTTGAGGCACTGCAGTATCTGTTTTCATTTAATGTACAAAGCTATCTTGGTGCAATGAGCCCTAGAAAAGTGGCTTATATATAAGCACTCCACTTTTTCCTGAAGTACCTGCACCTTTATTACCAAGGGAATTTGGTGACATAACTCCCTGAAAAGGATACTTTCCACTTCTTTCTGGGGTTTACATGAAACTTACCTCATTCCTGGATTTTTTACACAACTTTGATGATTCGTTTTCTAGTTGACAGCTTTAGCCGTTTCTAGATCTCAAGAATACATATATATTACTGAGGAATGGTTTTAAAAGGTATTTGCTCTGTTTATATGTCTCTTAAGTGGAACTGAACTCTTGAAAGTCATGTTGTGGAAAAGCAGTCTGCATCACTAAGTGAATCCACATGGAGCCACAACGTGGTGAGCAAAACACCCAGCCAGAGTTGACCTGCTGCCCTTCTTTAGAAACCAGCTGACTCTGTGGCAGACAGAAACTGCTGTAGTGATAAGAAGAACTTACGCTTTAAGTGACTTATTACAGCCATATAATATTTAATTTAACATATTTACTTTGCTGCATACAGAATGTATATGGAGTTTGACCTTAGATTTTGAGTTTAAATCTACGTGCACATGATAATATTAGAAAACAGGGCAATAACCTTTTTTTAATATAAATTATGTTGCATATTGTTTTTGTTCACTAAAATAATCCTAAAAAGTAGACTTTGGAAAAATTAAAACAAATTGAAAGGATTTTGTCAACTTGGAAAACAAACTATAACAAAAGTTTTAGCATTTGTTAGTGTGGTTAAAAAATGCATTTGCAACTTGTATGATTAGGAATTCATGGATGTGTTTATTGATATAGCTTGTGATTAAGGGCTTAATTCCCTGTAATGAAATGAAATGTCAATGTATTTTATTTAAAATTACAGTATAATCATATTTACTTAAAAACACTTAAAGGTAGTTACTGTAGAAAGTGTAATCAAAAGTTCTGTTTTCATTGTAATATCTGTACTGATCTTGCCTCTAACACATGCCCATCATCATACTAACATATTAATTAAAAGGAGTAAAACTAACACCGAAACTAATAAAAACTAAACAAAATGTTTTCAAAAAATTAAAACTAAACTGAAACAAGAAAATCCACTCTGGAAACTACCTGAAATTAAACTGAATCAAAAATGAAAAGTCAAAATGAAAGAAAAAGAAAAATTAAACAGGAAATACAAAACTATAATAGCGTTACAGTATATATATTTATAGATTGTGATTTGGGATTTCATACTTTCATACCTTGGTGTGAGTTACCTAGATCTGACCTTCCTAGCAGTTTAACGTCACGTGTCTTAACGTAAAGGGAAGTGGTATCCAATTTTCTAAAAACAGCAGGAAAATAGGAAAGTATCAAAACTGAAAATTGCAAATATAAAGAACCACACCATCACTTTGTTTATCAATGAGTCTGTTGGAAAGCAAGTTTTATTCTTACTTTTTCCTTAACATTAGTGTAGTAGCAAGACATACAAGTAATAGTACAATTAGTATAGCACCAAAATCATTTGTTTCTTTTATACAGGCTGCATACATAGTGTAGGTACATAGGATTCTTTTAAACATCTTTGGATAAAGCATGGCAAACAAGCACGCCGTTTCTCTACTCAGTACCAATGCCCATTCAATATTTTAGCACACAGTTTGCAATTCAAGTATGAATATTACAAATACACATATATCATAAGTTACAAATCTTAATGGTTATTACAAAAACAAAACAAAACAAAAACAGGATTACATTTCTACAAAACTGATAGCACACAGTGCATCAAGTATTCTTTAAATTTCTGATACAGACCTCATAGCACAATTGACCATCATAAAATGAATGACAGCCAAAGGTTTTCTAGCTGCTCACTGACTTTTATTATTTTCAGCCATTCTTTAAATCAAAAGAAGCGGCATTGTCTGAGAGGAAAAGAAAAAAAACAATCTGCATCTACTGCCTAACTTTGGTTAAAGCTTAACATTAGCGTATCCGCGTGTTCAGTTGGTTGATAGTTGTAATTGCGGTCATGGTAAAAGCCAGATATGATGCGTTACAGTAAGTATTGCTCAATGGGAGAGTCCTTCACACAGTCGCCGGTCTGTTTTATCGGGCAATCTTGCATCTAAAACATTAGCTCTGTTCATAAAACGACCACAACAGGCGCTATAGGGAGATCCCAGGGGGGTCTGCTAGAAAGAGTTGAATCTCTGCCCTATCGAGTGTTATTCCCAAAGCCAGTATTTTCCTTCTCAAGATTAGAGGTAATTCCAGTAGTTCAAAAGCACCTTTTAAAAGATCCTCATTCAAGATTAGTGGTTATATGCTACAAATAGTAGGCTAATACCTATTTTAGCAGACAACGGACAAAACATATCAGACAATGGCTTCTCTGTTGGTAGTAGTCATTGTACCGTCATACAGAACATATCTACAAGTCAATGCAGAATAAATATGTTCAAACATAAATATATTACAACACATATCTCAACAGAGTATGGATGTCTATGAGAGGTAGGCTTTTGCAGGCACCTACAGTAGGCCCAACGGAGGGTGTAAGGTGAGACGCGCACGCATACACACACCTGATACTGTGTCAAGGTGTAACAGATGAGAACTCGTGTGACAAAGAGAAACACCAATAACAATCTAACTATGAAACGCACACACACACACACACACACACACACACAAAACAGAAAACTTTTCAATTGTACTTCAACACTAGGAAATATGGAAATAGTTCAGCTATTTCCTCACAGCACTAGTGTTTACTCTGACAGTCGTGCATCAGTGTCAGTCAGTGGACTGTCTATGTGGGTTTCAGAAGTTTTGTTACAAATACCTGACAACAGATGACAGCAGACAGACTCACAAAGTACACGACAACGAAAACAAAACGTTATCTGTAGTTATCTAAAGGCTCCTGGTGTTCTCCTAACGTTTGACCTCTGACATGAGGCAGGTCTGGAAGGATATCAGTACTTAGTTGCATGCTGATACGTTTCAGAGTCTTGAGCCCCAGACAAACCCACAGCAAAAACAAAAAAAGCATAAGAATTTCTCATTCCACCCACAGTAAATGTTTGTACGTCTCAAACTATGTCATTACTCATGCAAGTGGCCCCTTTCACATTTTTCAGGTTAAAAAATAATGGTTATTTGATTTATACGTTATTCTCATTGTTGTGTTGCGAGTGAAAACACAAAAGGGAAAAGGGGGCACCTCCTGAGTAAATCCCAGTATGAGACATATAAGTTTAAACAGGAAACCTGAACACTTAGAACTACTTTTGTTCCATTTCTTTTCCATATGGGAATCATTCCTTCTCATTTGTTGCTGAGAATAAGATTTGTAATACTCTCATACATATACCAAAGCAGCCAGTTCCTGTAGCCATCTTTTTTCTTAATCTGTCACAATGTAAAACAATAACACAACTATCCCTTACATACTCTTCCATGGTCTGTGTATAGACCTTTTTTTTTTAAAAACCACAGTAGGATTGCAAGGGCTGTTACAAAGGACAGCATGTCTGCTTTTATACTGTCTCATTGACTATCATATCAGTTGGATCAGAGCCCAAGTTTTTTGTGTCTTTCTAAGTTTGGAAAAAGTTCCTTATCAGCTGGGAGGATATGTTTCTTTTCCTCCTGTCTTTTTATTTGCTTCCCCAGTGTTTTCAGTCCTGCATCCCGTGTTATGGTACAAAAAAATCCATAACAGCGACATGCAAAATAATTTAGTCTCCAAAGCACATGTGTGCATGACAACGTCTGCACAACTGCTGACTCCTCTTAAGTGTTAGCAGTTTGGGTGAAGTACCTGATGGTGGCCCTGTAGCACTGCACTATATGTAGCGTCCTGTCTGCTCTAGCTGCCGTTTGGGAATTGAGGATATTACTGTGGGATAATAATTGTTAAATGCTTCCCCTCTGACACTCACAGATGACTGCAGGATCAAATCTCTCTTATTGGCGGTATCTTATTCCAGACAGATTTAGGTGGTTTGGTCTCTGCACGGCTCTCAGTGGACTTGAAGAAGTAGGCCGTTGTGAGCCTGGGGAATGCACTTCCCACAGAAACCACCACAGCGGCCGTAAATTCTTGTTCCATCCTACAGACAGAGACAAATGAGAGAGGAAAAAGTGGGCAAAGGGCAGAGAATGAAATCTTCATAAATGTCATGAAGGGATTCCTGCTCAGTGAATCACACTGATGACATTTTAGAACTACAGTCTCACTCCACAACCGGAGTGATCCAGCATGATGTTCAGTACACCCCAGCAAAATGAAAACAGTGATCCATTACTTGAAATCCTCCCAGCACGATCCACACTAAAGGCAAACATTATATGAGTTCAATTGAAATGTTTAGTTTTTACCTCCGATCTGTGGACTTTGACTGAAACATAGTTGCCCTGAGATGTCCACTTGGTGGCCTGAGCCACTTTGAATCCAGTGCCAATTAGACTGATGCTGAACTGGCCCTAAAAACACAAAAGAGACAGATTTATTTCATAGAAGTTGCCTAACAGGTAAGGTGCAAAAATATAAAACACACAACCAAAAAAGCAAAACTGTCTTTTTTTCCCCACTAACCTGTGGACATTTGGCTGCACTATAACAATCCCCCGCTGTAGCAAAGGGCACTGGTTGACCAAGAGGTGTCTGGGAAAACCGGAGGTCTGTGACTGGTAAACAGATACCAAAGACACTGATTTAGAGTCACAGTGACCACAAGCAGAAAAAAACATTGACTGAAAACATCTGTGCAAAAGAAGGTTGATACTACCACATGGCTGTAGAGTATCAACAATTAAGATTTTTCTGTCACTTTCTGCAAGAAGAAATTTTCAACATTTCTTCTCCTGTAGTGAATTTGCTTAAAGGTATAACAAAATTAGCAAAATCCTACTTTTTAAAACACATTTACCTATAAAAAAATCTTTATGTTACATTTTCTATGTGTTTACTGAAATTCAAATACTGTTTGACTGCATGCAAGTAACGTTTACAATATTGCAAAAGGCACACCACATTAGCACCTCTTCATATTCTGCCCCTCATCTTGAACTCATTATTTCTCCTCGGCTCTCTTTAAGCCACCTGAAAACTAAATGAGTGCTGCACAGACGGAGTGTGGGAACATGTGCTGTAAGGACCCAGTTGAGATGAAGGAGATGGGAGGTTGATGGCATAGGTACTAATCCAGCTTCTCAAGCATGCAAACTCATACAGACACATCTTGTATGTACATATTTTTATGGCAATAATGCCTTTCCTTAGATATTCCTATAGCTAATTAAAAGCAGAATGCCTAATCCTAAACATTAACTTTATTCTCACCATTACCTAATTCTAAACTTAACCTAGTACCTAAGGTTTAACAATCAAACAGCCATTCAAACTTGCACAGTCCTGCAATTATGTCCCAACAAATCTGCCTGAAGCCACAAGTATAATTGTCTCTCAGCTTTTGGGCCCTGAGAATATAATAAAACACGCAGTAACACACACCCACACACACCCAAAGACAAAAGAAAAACAAAAAAACAGCACAGTAATCTACATTGTTTTATGTAATCAAAAGCATACTTGGACAAAATAGGGCAGGTGGAGCTGAGTGGAATAATGAGCAGAGGAATATGGCCTGAAGATGTGCATGTGTGCACATTGTAATTGTATGATTGCTTGCATGCAAGCGTGAGGACATGTTTTATTTCTAATCAAAAAGGATGGATGGGTGCTGACGGGCACGGTTTCAAGTCCTCGCCCAGTGACGCGAACACACAGTGCTGAAATCTCATTATTTTGATTTGGGAGGAGAGAGCGTGGGGCAAGGCTTACTTTCGTTTGGACGGGGTTCTGGATGTGGCATTAGCGCTTTGGAGCGAGGCGTGTGAGAGTTAAAAAAACACCCACGTGTGGTCTCGATACAGTGCACGGCGTAAGGCAATCATGAAGTAATTACTCACTCGTTATCCTCAGGGAGTTTAGGTCCAGACGAACTTTGTGGAAGAGTGTGTATCCCGCTGCTGAGTAGTCGTTCCTACACTCACAGTCCTGTTTTCGGCTGCCGTTATACGGGCATTGAAATGGGTTCAGCAACCTGTGTGTTTAAAGAAATACAGGAACTCAGTGCAAACAGCGCATTAACCATATTTCACACATTACGTAATCATACAGCGAGTCATCTCCACATCATACGCACCTGTGGCCATACACCTCGGAGTAGTTATCGGTCTGACCGCTGCGCAAGGTCACATACTCCTTGGGAAAATCAGTCTGCATCTCAGCACAGTAAATCTAAGAGAAAACACGTTGAGGCAAAGGATGAGATCCCATGAGTTTGCTGCTGCTGCTGCTGCTGCTTGAATCATGACGTGTGCCGGAGTAATTCTCACAGAACATACACACCTGTAGGATCCGGGATTTGACTTTGAGATAGTATTCGCCATCTATCCTCACGCCCTGTCTCATCTGGACCTCTCGGCACGAACTGAACAACTGGCCTGGGAGAGGGAGTGAGGAAGAGGAGATTTCAGTGCAACAGTGGGAGCTGTCAACAGCTTTTAAAAGCTGGAGTATTTAGCCACCTCATTTTAAAAGTTAGTACATAAATCTTTTGTCACCAAATAGCATAAAAATTTTAAAAGCTAAAAAAACTAAGCACTTCTCCCTAAAGTGGATTGTGACTTGGATCTATTCTTCCCAAGCTAGAGGCGTTGTAATCGTCTTGTTTGTGTTGCAGAGCTCATATCGAGCCGATTAGCTAGTTAAGATTAATACTTGACCAGATAACTGTCTGTCCAGTATATCCTTTTAATTTCATCAGTGCCTGACTTGGCACTGATGAAAGGAATGACAGGAATGATTAACTCTGTGAACTTTGGCTTGCTGTTTTACAGCACTTTCCAAATCCACAATAATGCCTGGCTCAGCTGAAGCCCTTGAGCCCTTCTGACAGACTGTCCATTTAACAATTTGCAGAAAACTGCTGACTGTCTGTTTATTGTTCCACTAAGTGATCACTCCAAGAGGCTTTAAGTAGTTTATTGTGTGAAAACAAAGCAAAACACAGAGTTTTTAGAATCAGATATGGTTGTTTCCACATAAAGCACCGACAGTTACCATTCCATTCCATTTTACCACTCACATTCTCTTTCCTGACATGCAGCCTGAGACTCAGGTCTTTCTGACAGACGACAGAGTTTGGACGTCTGGCCTTTTGAGGTCACGCACTCCACTCTGCGCTCCATCACTCCTGCCCCACAGGTCTGCGAGCACTGGTAAAAACACACGCATACACAAACTCATTCCCTCACAAAGTCAAAAAGGCTCCAGTCCAAATCCACAAATGAGATTTATTAAAATCCACAAGTCATCAAAATGTATTGTTAAAACTGGGATTAGCTGAGGAGGATTTCTTGCTGTTTAACAAGCCTTTTCTGACTCACCTTGCTCCAAGGGCCAACTTTCCAGTAGGACATGTGAGGGCATTCCGTGAGGAGGCACGGTCGGGTGCCAGGAGGGTGAGGCTCAGGACAATTCGTGCTGGCAAAGGAGGACTGAGTGTACACGCCCTGAACGGGAGAGGTGGGCATCAGGGAGCAGGAGACAATACGCTGCTGGTAGCCAACGCCGCAACTGGCAGAGCACTAAGCCACACGAAAATACACACAGTGGGTTAAAAGCACTGGCTTTAGAAGAAGCTTTTGTGCAGCAGAACAGGGCCTCATTGGTACTGTTGATGAGAATTTATTACCCTCCTCGTTTTAAAAGCCCTCTCCATTTTAATGAGCCTGATTCTACTGAAATGCAGACGTTCTGAAGCAATTAGTTGATTACGATGAAAATTAAATTAGCAGAAGATGTCAAATGTTTTCGTGTTTTATTTAATGAACAATTTGAAATGTATCATTCAAATAACTTGTGAGCTTTTTTTTGTACATACGCAGCAGATCTCCCTACGACTATTAGAATATTTTTATGTGAGAAACAAGAAGACAGCTCTAAACAGACACAAAACTCGTTTCTCCTTTTTATATAATTTTCCAGTTCACACCTTTTGGGTTCAGACAGTTGTTTGAATAAAGAAAAATGATGGGACGATGTTCCTTCAGTCTTAAGCACTAAATTGTTTCTTTCCATTTTAGAGAAATTATTAATGATTTGATAAAAATACTGAAACTTATTCCTTATATTTTTTATGTTCTTACCATTGACCATTCTCCTGTTATCCACATGTAGTGACAAGGAGCTTCTTTGCAGGGCTGGAGCAAAGGAGGTCGGGGTAATGGCTCACAGTAACCATCCTGAGCAGGTGTCATTCCTGGATCCATGCACACCACTTTCCTGCTTCTCACGCCTTCTCCGCATGTTGCATTACACTAAAAAAAATAAAATAAATAATCACACATAGGGTTGGTGAGGCTACATAAGAGCTTCGGGGGGTGGGGTGGGCAGCGAGATGGATTGTGGTTTCAGCAACTAAATTAACTTTTAAGACTCCTGGCCATCCCTTTAGGCCTCCAGATGACAATAAATGCACATCCCTATTAAAAGTTTACACAAATGGAGGAAAGTGAGTGTTGTGTAACGACTGAAACAGTAACACAATGCCAAACATGTGCTCTTGACATTAAAGATAAAAGTTAAAACAGGTTTCCCTTCAGTAATGGCTTAAAAGTCATAAAATGGATCGGGATTTGTGTTTTTCTTTTCATTTTCTTTATATTTCATAAGAACAGAGAGGATTTCAGCGGCAAACTGTGAAAGACAGAAGGTTCAAAGTTTTCACGGCAGCACAGACGGAGATCTAAACACTGCAAAGATTCAAGCAGTGCTATGTCCCTACAGGATGCCCCCTTTTTTTTTAATACCTCTCTTTGAGGACAAAGCACATCACATTAAAGAAAGATGAGCCAGGAAGAAAACAGTCTGCTGGCGTGACACAGAGCAGTGCCGTTCAGTAGCACAGAAGGGGCGATGGCCATCAGTACTCTGAAGTTTTGATATCATTGATTTGTATCATATTTTGTTGTGATGGTTAACGCTACAGCCCTCACGACCGATGCGACAGATAAAGGGTGTATGCAGGACGCCCATCTAATGGTGTGGAGAGACACAGGGAGAGAGAGAGGGCGAGAGAGTTAGCGACAAAGTGGAGATCGCAGCCAATAAAAGCCTTAATAAGATGCTTAAACATCTGAACATCTGTTTCACACTTGGAGAGTGAGCAAAGGAAATGGGTCGTCACAGATAGGAAGAAAGAGAATAAACAAGTTACTTACTTCTTTCCACTCATCAGCGACCCAAGTGTAATGTGTGCACTCTGCAGTTTGGCACGGTCGCGCAGTAGAAGGACGCGCGCGAGCGTCACACAGATCCTCGAGGACTCTTCCCGCACCTTTTAGCCTGCAGTAAACATCGCGGTTCTGAACTCCGACCCCACAGGTGACAGAACACTAGTAAAACACACAAAACACACATCTTATTTTGAAAACATGGCAAGAAGTGGGAAATGACACTAAAGGAAGCTTATTTTTCTTTGGCAGCAATAAGGCTATAAATACAGAGTGTTCATTTTTTTTTGCTTTTAGAACTCAGTTCTGTTGTAGAGCTGACCTTAAAGGGGCACTGAGCTGATGTCACACAGTCTTAAAAGAGTGAAAAAGAAGGCGACTAAACTTCTTTAAGTCTGTGAAGATGTTTCGCCTCTCATCCAAGAGGCTGCTTTGGTTCTGAAAACAAATGGTGGAGAGTTCCAGGCATTTAACCTCTAGTGTGGGCTGTCCACTTTGGAGGTGGTGCTGAGGGTCGCTGACCCACTATTGATCATGTGCGTCATCAGATGAGCCAAAAAGTGATAAAAGGCCTGGGTCATTACCATCACAGTGGGTTATCGGTGAAACCACTGTGTGACCTTGCCCCACCCTATCATGCGATCTGTTGAGGTCATCTGAGGTAAGATGTGAGTGGAGGGTAAAGATTTCAAAGATTTCTCGGATTTGATGAAGGTCCAGTTGGGTCAACCATATGTTCTAAGAGCTTTCTTTACATGTGTGTGTTCCTTTTCTTGATTTTTCAAACTCTTAAGACTACCATGACCTGGATGACTGAGGACCTACACAGACACACTGATTTTACACATTAAATCCAATTTCCTTGACATGAGAAAACAGCTGTATAACATATTTTGTTATTAACCTTGATTTTGTCATTGGAGGTATGTCGCACTGGAATTTAGACTTAAAATTGTGTGCTCTAAACTGAAGAGTACGGTTTAGAACAAGTGGCCACTTAGGGGAAGTGGGGGTCAGTAGTAAGAACTGATAGCCGAGTTGCATTTTAGGACAATGTGCTTATGATGCTTGATATATCTCTAAATCACTGACCTACCTATTTAAATTAAGACTCTATAACGTCTGCTCAGCAGCAGCCACTACAAGGGGCAGTTACAAGATAATGGTTTATTGAATTTGCCCTTATTTTCTGAGATGCTTATATATCGCACGCCACCATTTTAACAAATATGAAAAGAAAAGATGTGTTAACAAGTCAGAGTAATTTAAGTGAGACAGCAAAATCCATCTTATATTTCTGTTTGTCTTCCTCTTCTAGGTTTATAGGCTTGTCACAGGCGATATTTTAATAATGTTTGTTTGGTCTGCCGAGTTAAGATATGCTGCTTTGATGCTCCGGTTCAATGCACTTCATGAATCCAGAAATGGGTTTGTTCCTATTCTGTGAGCTGTATATCTGGGATCACACAAAGATCTATCTCAGACATCTCTTTGATGTTCTTTGAGAAGCATGCCTGCATACTAAGGTGGCGCTCTGTAAGATTTGAGCTGACCACGCTGATTTCTCAGCCTGCCCGCCACACATTACACATTCATAAAAATCAGCGTACGATCCAGAAAGTATCAAATTCCTGAAAATTCCAGATCGATTTTTGCCGTTCTTTTCTTTGCTCCAACTTCTGTTATCATTGCAGAGTTTATCCTTGGATGTGAAGGTTCAACTCTTTGAGTTTGGAGAAAGAACAAAAAGCACTGCAGGAAATCTGACCTTCAAATCAAAATATGCCTTTAAAAAGCAAAAACAAACAAAAAAAACTTGCATCAAGCATGAAAATAGAACCTGCTGTTCAAGTGATTCTAGTTGCTGTTAAGTGATACAGCAAAACCTAACTTTAAAAAGTGTGCGCTCTTTAATCACAGTGTTTGGTAAGCAGTTTAAAGGGTCAGTTTATTTCATTTAAAAAGGCATTTTTTCCTGTACTTTAAAGCTTATCTTGTCTTGTATAGTGGAATTAAATGAAACTTGTTCTTTATCATTTTTTAAAGTAAATTTTTAGCATATAAACAAAATCGTTCACCTCTATTTTATTAGAACAAAATAATTCAATAATTTCTGAGAAACATGTAACTAAAATCCAAACTCAAAATAAGATAACCAAATGAAGAAGAAACTAAATCATCCTTTCAACTTCACTTTACAATAAACATGTGTAACATGGTATTACGAATAGCAAGTGGAGAGAATTCTGTCCTTGAAAACCAATCCAATTCCCAATGGGAAGCACCCCCTCCTCCCCCCAGCTCCTCTAATATATTGTCTATTACATTCGCAGTCAGAGGTGACTGAGAGGGCTGGGTAGCTTCGGAATAACTCAGGCACTGGGTGCTGAGGTTTCAAAGTTGTCACATGCACGGACATTAAGATATAAAACATGTCTTTATGCTCTAGTTGAGGATTTCATGGTTGCTGGTGGTATGTGGAGGAAGATGATTGCTTCCAGACACCAGCGAAAAAGTGAGAGGGGAGGGGGAAAGGCTCAAAGAGTGGGGAGTGGCAGGAGTCTTGTGAAGGGGGAGCAAATGTAAGCCTTGCAGGACCTTTGGGGATTTTACATTTACATTTTATACTTTCCAAGCATGCATGAGAGGCTTTTCATGAACTGCTATGAAAGTATGCAGTGTCCAAGTCACCAATTAGTACAGAAACCTCCTGTAATTCAGATATTTATCCCCTTCCCACCCTGTTTGCATGTGCATGCACAACAAACTTGGCTGCATCAGCTGCCATGTTTATCACTTTTCATTTTGACAGATTCACATTCACTTGGTCAGTGTGTGGTCTGACAAAAAGCTTTCATAGAAGAGCTCCATAAAACTGTACTCTAAGATAGGATTTTAAAATGTTCCCTGAATATTTTAAGCCACAAATACAAGTGTGCCAATTGTGCTATAGTAGTGCACAAAAGTCTTGTGTCAGTCCTCATTTCTTTATATTGTGCTTCCAAGGAGCCAGACTTTCTTGTAATTTTTAAAGCGGTCTTGAGCAACAGTTCTTCAGGCTTTTTGAATGTCTTTCAAAGTTTTTCTTTTGACATTGACTGCTTTTTGCACTAGTTTCAAGTCCAGTCCTTGTACCTGACCATTTACAGAGGATTTCTTTTTTGTTTATTGAACCATTTAACACTGACGTATCAATCAATCAAAAATAAAAAGGCACCTTGAGTTAGGTGCCTTTTAATTCTTGAACTCAAGGGATGAACCACTTTTGTGTCTACACATAACAGAAACTCAAACTAAGAACCAATTTTAAAAAGCATCTTCAGGCACTTTGTTACCAGCCCACAGTTTGTCAGGCATAAAAAAAAACCAAAGAGCTATTAACTGAAAATTTGACATATCTTCGTATGCTGTCCATTGTGTCTTTAAAAAACTGAGGAAAGTTGACAAGTGGAGGGCAAATGATGATATATCAAGCATAAACAAAACCAAAAAACCAAAAATAAAACCATCTGTAAAGCATTCAGACGGTATTGCATCGGCTTCATTTCTCAGCATCACAATGATTCCAAACACACTGCCAGTGCAGTACAAGCACACCTGGAACACTATCAGTCATGGATTGGCCTCTCCAGATTCTGGACCTCCACATTATTCAAGTAGTGTGGGATAATCTTGACAGAAAATGGAACAAAAGGCATGCCAACATCCAAAGAAGAGCTTTGAATGTCCTTAAAGAAGCCTGAGAATTCCTGAAGACTTCTTAAACAAAATACAAGAAAGCTGCCTAAGAGAGTTCAGGCTGTGTTGAGGAACGAAGGTGGTCATCACAATTATTGACTCTGAAGCTTGTTAGAATTTTTTCACAGTACTGTACATAAACAGTCTTGGCCTGTAGAGTTTAGTTTACACTTTTGGGAATGACACATAAATCTTTAAAAAGAGCAAACTGAGTGGTGATTGGACAGGTGCTCTGTGTGTACATGTCCTACATCTGCAATCTCTAGAAAGATTTTGTGTTTGTGCCTCAGCTGCAGTTACTCACAGCACGGCCTCTCAGAGACTTTTGGCTATTAACTAAGCCCCAGAAGACAGGAAGAAGAACAAACATACCTCCCTCCATCTGTTAGCTTTCCAACTGGGACATCCTCGAGCCCGACAGGCCTTCTGTGTCCGAGGCCGGGGCAGATGACTGCAGTGCTTCTCTTCTATTTTGGTTTGGTTCTGATATACACAGACTACATCCCGCTGTTTGGTCCCTCGGCCACAGCTTACTGAACACTGTGGAGGAAATTGGAGGGAAGGGGGATGGGTGTTGGGTGGAGAACAAGACAAAGTTTAGTGAAACACAGTGAAGTCCAACTCATAGCTCGATTAGCGCTCATGCTTATGATTACACCATGTAAACAGTTCTGTACAGAAGTTCCTTGAAAAGGAAGGCAACTGAAAATAAAGTCTTAAGTACAGTCTACAGTTACCACACTGAAAACCAGAAGAGATTGTTTTTTTAAGGCAACCACATTCTGTTAACCAGAAATCTAATTCATTAACAGCAGGCTCTCTTGTATTGTGGATGAATTAACCCATCAAAATGGAAACATAGCCGCAGATCAATATGCATAAACAATCGCATTTCATGCAGAACTTAAGGCCTCAACAGAAGAACACCCTTTTGACCCAACACTTAAAGGCCAACTGAACACACAGTCCAAAACAAATTGAACTAAACAACCCAAAATGGTGACGAAAAACCTTTATGTTAAACAGCCACGCTGATGGAATACAGCGAAACAATTAAATCTGTAAACACAGGCATTGCTTTTAGAGCAGCAGAGGCACAGGAAGGAGGGACAAGGGATGCAATGCAAAGCACACTGTAGATGCACACGCGAGACATTCATCTGGCACCAATAAGGAACTTAGACACACTTCAGGAAATCTAGACAATGAGGCAAAAGGAGGCAAAAAAAAAAGGCATGAAGAATAAAAACCAGACACAATAATAAAAAGATCTGAAATGGCCTTTGCCTGAGATGGTACAACGGCCAGACAGCAATTAGGGTGACTATTTCTGCTTGCCGAGTGAGTGCCTGCATACAAAGCCACTCCAAAAACATGGGATGCTAGAATCAAATACACCAGATGAGATTTTGCTTTGGCATTTTTTCCAGTCCAGATAATGAACATTATATTCTATTGTCCTCTAATTATGATCTGAGATTATTGCATAACTCAGAGATGGTGACCTACGGGCTTTGCAGATGAGGAGTTTGTGTTTTTCTCCCCATTCTGGGAGGTAGAAGGAATGTTTTCCTGTTTAAACAATCTAATAATCATATGCTCCATTCAAAGCCTTTCAACAAAGCCACCTCATCCTGCCTTTTCTTCGTAAGTATGGTGCGGGTAGTGGTTGACACTGCACACACACGCATCATACACATTGTAATTATCAAGGCATTTTAAACACAGGGCCCGCTCAGCTGACAGACGACATCAAAGCCGAGGGCCAGAGCCTGAGTGACTAGTCCCCGAGCATGGCAGATTCACATACCTGCTGCACGCTCACTCAAAAAGGAAAACAGAACTCCCCTTTACCTCAGACAAGAGCAGAGAGAGGCAAACAAGTTGGAGGGGGGGGAATGAGGAGTGGGGCTGGCCCCTCCTCACTCTTGTAAAAGAAGCAGGAAGAAAGAGAAAGGCAAAAAAAAAAAAAGGGGGGGTAGGGGAAAAAAAGGAAATCACAGCCATATGAGCTACGCTTCCCCAGCTGAACTGTATCTGCGTTTTAACAGTGGGAGAAAAGACACTATATGGCATCGCGCTCCTCCCGCTACCCTGCCAGCCTCATCTGTCAGCCATTACTTAATCATGGCCGATAACACAGAGCACAGCGAGCTGGCACAGCGCGTGGGACCAAAAGACAGTTTCACCTCTGAGAGCAAGAGGAGGGCAAGGACTCAGGGACCTCTGATTCAGCGATCTACAGCTGGGTTGCTTCACTCACCAGCACCCACTCAGGTAAGACCATTTTCCTTATCATTCAGCCCACTGCTTGTCTTTTATGTCCTGCATTTGTACAGTGTCAAACTTAAAATGTATATTTTTTTTTTATTTTCTCGGTGGAAAATGTATGTTATGTTAGTGTTTAGTGCCTTGTACTGATAAAAAAACTGCTTCATATGTACTGTACGTTTTATTAGTTGTGCTGGACTTCTAGTATTATTCAGGTGTGCTAAGGTGTAGCAGTGTTTTGAATACAGGTTCACAGTTCCTTGGGAAAAACGTATAAATCAACAGGTCACACGGGAGGGAAATTAAACCCTCTTGAGACAGATTTGCCCTCCCACGTTCTCCCAGCAATTAATTTCAGATGATTTGGCGGGCTAAGCCCACTGTAATCCAGTGAGGTTCATTTAGGCATAATGTGGATTACTCTGAAATGAAACGACTCAACAGCTTTAGATTTGGCAGTTGAAAATCAGCCAAATAAAACAGCTTTTGTTAAACAAGTTTTCTTTTTTTCCACCATGCAGACCAAAACCTCTACAGAGGAAGACATAATTAATATTTACAGCCACATGTAACAAAGAGGCAGCTTTTCATTATTTTGCTTAGTGGCTCTAGAGCAGCCTTTTTGAGTTGATCAAGATTCACAGTTCTACCACAAATCACATAATTGAGTGCTAAACCAAACCCAGCTAATTCATGCCGTTTTTTTCTCCTTTTTTTGGCATGCTACAAAACTACAAAATACAGACCTCTGATTTTGATTAAGTGAAAACAATATGATTTCATATGGACGCATTTCTTGCAACTCCAACTGGATAATCAAACTGATATCAGATACTTTTTTGTGCATCAATGCCTTTGTCTAGGACTGGCAGGCAGAAACCTCGAGATGACCCAACCCACTACTTTAATCTAAACAGGTAAGCCAACAGAACACATGGAAATTGTTAAAACACCCCAGGGAACCTTGACTGTAGTTTAAAAATGTGTCACATTGCTAATAAATGGATATGACCTTGCAGTACCTTGCAGAGAGGAAAGAAAATTCCCTAAAACCAAGTAACCACCTCGCTCAGACAGACTAGTTTGTCATCATGGCCTTAAGCAGCAAACATTTACCGCTGCTTGAACTGTAATTATGAGATGAAGAGGTTTTGTTTGGCGATAAAAGCAGAATTCAGGTCTGTTTTATGTTGGGACTGAAAAATATTATGTACCTCCTTCTAAATCCATCGAAATTTGTCTGCATGCTGGTTTATCCAAGAATTTCAGCTTTTTTCTTAGTGTAATATATCATCATAGTAGCTTTTTTTTAATGAAATCAAACTGGATCATAGGACAATAAAAAAGTATATCTTTAGTGTTTAAAATAACTGTGTAGATATAAATCTTAATAAAGGAACAGGGACAATTATGATGTTGTATATTGACTACAGTAAGTGGTTCTAACTGAGTACACATCTTAAAATGTGAGCACCATGGTTGCATTCCAATCACATTGCAGCATGCTCACAATGCAAGGGGATGGTAATACCAAGCATATGGCAAACTGTAGTCGCATACAGTCTTCAAAGGAGCTCAGTGCTGACCTGGAGGAAGAACAGAGTGTGGAATCATACTCTCGAGCACATGTTGTCAAGGCTGAGTGATAAAGTATCACTCAGTTGAGCAAAGTTGACTCCTCCTGATTAACCGTGCTAACCCAGCAGAGTCTTAATCTGGTAGGATCCTTTTAATAGGTGGGAACTGAACAAATGTTGACATAGCGAGATGTCTTGAGTAACTATGTTCTTGGCATGCGGCAGAACACACAAAGTTCAGATAAGAAGAAGAGGAAGACGTGGTGTCACAGAACATTCAGGTTTTTCTGTTCATGGTCTTGTTTTTCAGGGAAGTTTTAGAGACGGAAGCCAAAACAACACATGTTATCAACATGGGAACAGCTGGTAAGAGTGGCGTCATGTCAAGAGTCATAGATCTTTTCTATCCAACAGGCTAAAACACCCAATCAGACTTGCCCGTCCTAGTTTCATTCATTTATACTGAATATCCAACTCCAACCAAGTTTATAAGATGCTTTGAAATGCACATACAGTATATGAAGATGAGACTGCAGTTCAAAATATTGCCATAACAAGTTATTGGAAATGTTAACAAGTTGATTTTGCCATATTATTCATCTACGGATGCAGTTGACTTTATAATGTGGAAATAATTTCTGTCTGTCCAGTTTTTGACAGATGTTTTGACGCAAGATCCACATTGAACTTCCGAATGGCTAAAACTAAACAGCACATTCAGATTTAAACGTTTAAGTATGAACTTGCCATAAAGAGTCAAATAAACAGCAGGTTGAGCGGGCATGTACAACAGTCTCCAACGCAGTTTCCTTTTCAAGTCAACACCACTCACATAGAATATAACGAGTGACATAATAAAATTTAAAAAAAAAGGACTATCCAGCCAAGTTTTTCCAACTCTAAAGATTCCACTGAGACATTTCTCAATGAGCTTGTTAAACATCCTGCAATGAGCGCTATAATGAATACAGCCAAAAATGAAGAGAAGTCATTTAAACATAAGAATAAAGCAAATTCTTGATGGCACAACTTGGAAAAACACAAACAGCAGATCAGTTACAAGTCATAAAGTAGTGACCTGTGACACGGGGCAGCCAAGTCAAACTCCCTCTTCCTGCTAAATGTTATGCAGCTGCTTTTCTGTCTGTCATTACAAACAGCAACGTATGGAAAAGCTCAGAGAAGTGAAAGATCTGAACCTTGCATTTCTGTCTAGGAAAAAGAAGTCTACAAGGAATTCATGCAAATGAATCTTATTCTTAATGCATATTTTCAAGGTGGTATTCAGTTTGTTTTTTTTTAGTCTTTATGTGTAAATTGTTTGTCTCACTTTCACCATCATTTTCATTTTGTTTTGTAGCTCTCCGACACTGTACCTCATATTAGCCAAGTCCAAGGATGGTATCAATTCTTAGCAAAGGAAAATTTTTCCACCAGAGGAAAAAATACAATAGGAATCAAGACAGATCAAAAACATATATTTAAGTTTTTATTTTAGCTAAAAGTTGAAACTGTGCTATTTGCTCTCTGTTACTGAAACTGAGCTAAAACACAGTATCTATCATTATTGCTCCCATAAGAGGGGAAACAGCTCCATTTCACTTCATCACTTGATAGCATCGACATGCCCAAACATGAACAGGCCCCATTAAGTCTGTGGTGGTAGCCTCATGTGAGAGGACTTTTCATGTAAGTGGAGTCTATGAAGTAACTCCTGGGGGTTTAAAAACACTTCGCAGTGCTTCGCTTAAAGGAATGAGAAAAAGCAGATGTTTTGTACCTGTGTAAAAACACGATCATGTTCTCTGCCATTCAGCCGGCCCGGAGAAGACCAAATTAAATGCTTCCAGAGACCTTCAATCCCTGTCTCCTCTCTGTTCATCTTACTGCATCAGCTCTCAAGCTGGATCACCCACAACAGCTACGCTCACTAAATGGACTCTCATTTTCTTTCAATAGCTTTCACACATTCACTGTGCTTCAGCAGGAGCAGGCACAGCATTAATAGACTTCTCCTAATTACTCATTAAACTAAACTAGATCATGACGATACTTGTGCAACAACCTGCAAAGTTGTCTTCTGATATCATCTCACAGCATCAGTCCCATCTAAATCTTAGCGGTTTGCCAAAATGTGTAAGCCCCAGTGATTGATCTTTTATGTTAAAGTCTTTTCTCAGCTACCAGTTTAGCACACACAGCAATGACTGTCCTAGTGACCACCACCAGGAAGAACTTTTCAGCCGCTGCTCCAATAACCTAAACTCAACTAGCACACGGGCAGCAAGAAATCACAAGGTTGATGATGTCACAAACAACTGACCCCCAAAGTGACAGGTTTGGAAGATGTTTACCCCCCGTTGCCCTCAAACTGGAGTCAAGTATGTCAATGCTCTACATGTGGATTTCATTTGAAGCAGCATGATTAGCGTGCAGACGCTTTACTGTGATCCCCCCTCCATGGGAAACCCACACTCGACGGGAAATGGTATGTTTTTGTTAACAACAAACAGGCATAAATCACATAAGTGGTGCAACACAGCCGTATCGCTGGTCCTTACACCCAGCTGACATCAAGATTGCTTTTAAGGTAATTACCATTAGCTAATGGTTGAATGGTTGAACTGTGTGCCTGAAATCCGGAACCTGTGCAATAAATGTGGTAATTGTTTTGTGTCTTTTTCTCTTCTTAAAATGCGTTCTGATGGCGTGTATTGGGAAAATGAATACAGCTTTGACAGTAACTGATCAGTCAGGCCTTTCTGGTTATTTACAACAGATTGATTGAAAGGAACCTAAGTCCGTCAGTTAGTCAATCAGTGAAGAAGCAAGTAAACAATTTACTTTACCAAGATATGTTTTTTAAGATGCAGAAGGTGGCAAAAAGGAAAACAAAAATGAAATCAAGGGCACAACAAGCAAGATTAGTGTCTGAGACCAAGTCTCAATCTGAAAAGGTGAGTTTTGAAAAGTCACTACCAAAGTCAGTTTAAGGGTGTAAACAGAGAGAGAGAGAGGCAGAGCAAGATGGTAGTATGTAGTCAGGTTTATTTCCAGGATTGTAGTCTGATTTAAAAATATTGAGAGGGATTGATTGAAATAGATGGGTGTCTCCGCAAGATTAAAAGGATTTTAATAATACAGTCTCTTATGAAATGTTTTGACAGAAAAAAAAGGTGGGATGTAATGATGTAACATATAACAACTAACATATACACTACTGCTCCAAACTGATATGTATAAAACTGAAGGTTTAAAATTATAAAAAAAAGATTTTGGTGGATACTACAAAGATAAGATGCTTTTACATAAAGGTAAGATAAATCCAAAGCCATGAGCAATATTTGAAATGTTAATTAAAACAACTGCCTGCCGCCCCCTCCCCACACTGCTTGATCTCTATCTGGCCTCTAAGCATCTCCTATTTCACCTGAACAAAAAAGGTTTGTTTGTATGAACAATAAGTACGTTTTGAGTCTCTCGAATCATTGCGTATTCATAAATTATACGAATAATAATACGGTTATGCATTACAGAAGATGAATAGATAATTGTAATTTTGAATTGAAAAAGACTCAATAATTATTGTGTTGTGTACATTTGTGCTTTGCAGGCCAATAGTTAAAATAATCATTTATTTTTTAAAGAACTTAGTAATTCTAGCATATTATGGGTTATTTGAAGCCTTTGTCAAAATACTAATTTAAATATAGCACTTGACAATACTTCAAAGATTATAATTGCCTGCATTTTGCAAATAGTGTTTGGGGCTTTTTTTCAGAATTTCTACTACTTTCCCAAAAAACTAAACAAGAATTGCCAGAAAAAATTAATACCAATTATTGTTGCGGTAGATAATATTACACTGTCTTCAGCCAAATGCATTACAGAGAGCACTATTAATACAATGGTAAACAGATGTGCCACCCAGCGCTAAGGTTTAATTTGGACTAAGCATGTTTTCTCCTAAGAGATTACAGAAGAAAATGTTAAAACACATAAAAGGGAAAAGGCCTGGAGTGTTATTACACTGTATTGTGCCAAGGTATGTGGAACACTATAGATACTATAGAAGCAGAGTTTAAGAGATTTAATTATTTAAAGGATTACTGAAAAACAAAACAGTAAAGTCAAATTGAGGGTCAAATACCAAAATGCCCCTAATGGCCCGCAGATCACATCTTTCTGTGGGGTGCTGTTTCTTGACTTTGTACGTAATCTGTATGTGTATTGCATGTACGCAGTATGTAGAGCATATAAATATACTGTATATAAAAAGTCACTGCACATGAAAACAAACTTTACCTTTACCTTCACCCCTTGCAAAGCAATGTGTTTTTTTATGTCTTGCTGTTCCTTGTGCAACATTTTTGGCTTTATGACATTCACTAACGTCCAGTGTTGTTTTCTGTTGTTGTTTGTTTGTCAATAAAATATTACAGTGAGAAACAACACAAATTTCACAGTTATGTTTCTTTAATGGTCTTTACAGTTGGAAACAGCTAATTTAACATATTTATATATTTCGCATGTGAATGAAATAAATAGCAACAAAAACAACAACGTACCAAAATATGCAAAATAAAGCAGAGTTGGCCCTTTGGGTTTGTGCAACTTTGCACCACAGAGTTTAATAAAATGACTGGGAGTGAAACTGCCACGGGTGAGGAGTCTCAGTTGTAGTGGAAAGTCTTCACACAAATACGCAGTGAGAGAAGCAAAAAACAAAAAAACACAAAAAGAGGGAAACCGCGATCCTCCTCCACTGGGAAGGATACCAACATAAACAGAGACCAAGCTGCAACACTTCACCTGAAATATTTGTCATGATAATTTTATGTTGGCTTAATCCAAATGTAACTCGGAGGATTTACACATGTCACAGTGTATAACTGGTAATTAAGTGTTTGTGGAAGCCTGACTCTGCAAATATAGATTTAATCCCTGCACGGTGTGTAAGTCCAACACATACTCAGACTGTATATGGCAAATGCACTGTGTTTACCTGGATAAGTTACAAAGTGTTCACAGTTTATGTTACTAATACCGGACTGAAGAGCCGTCTTTTACTGAGTTAAACATTTCAAGTCTTTCATCCATATTAAGGTTGAATGTGTGCCTAGTTGCACCTGTAATGACACAAACACGCCTTCACTTCAACATTACTAGTGAAAGATGAAATGTTAAAGAAAAATGGTTTCAAGGTGCGGGTGTTTAGTTGCTCTTTAAAGATTAAACAATAAGAGCAGCAAACATATTTCTGAAATGTCTTGATGCATTCTCAATAATCCAGGAAGGTAAATCTCCAAAAGTTGATTCTGTTCATCTGGACGTAGCTTGGATGAGTGACAAAACGTTTCTCCCACAAAACGCTACGTCCAGATGAACAGAATCAACTTTTGGAGATATTTCTGAAATAATATATAGTCTTCATACTAATATATAACATACTTTTTACCTGTTGGCCAAATATGGAAACAATGTGACTCTTTGAACATGTTGCCTCTCAGTGTAGCGGAGTGAATGCAAAGACCGAAAAAGCTAAAAGCAGAATTATTCGGCGGACGCGTGAAAAATGTCAAATAATTCAAGTGAAGCATTACACAAGTCTAAACTGCAACAAAATATTAAAGCTGCAACAATTAATAATGCACTGTAAACAAATAAATATGATTCATTTGAACGAAATCCTTCAGAAATAAAACTGGCCAAAGGATGAAAGAGAAACAACAACAATCGACTGTAATTTTACACAAAGGAGGTATCTGCGTGCTTTCTTTGATGAACAATAATAATGAACTTTTCAATGGTTTTGATTTACTGCACACTGACTAAGCTGAACTGATGCTATCAACCAGAAACAGAATAAATAAATTATTTCTAAGCCTGGAAATATGATAAAAATTCAATCTTCACAATACCGATAAGTCACCAATACTTAAAATTAAGTTATTAGCACCTTATTATGATGACGTATCCCCTTCTAACTGGAAGATGAAGTATACACAGTGAGAACTGGGACACGTCTTTGAAAGCTGTTGGAAAGTATGTAATTCTCCTGTGTGATGTACATTGCATCATATATTAAACAATCTTTACTGTAATGCATCTTGTTGAATAGCTTTGCGTTTTAATTTTAGTTTTTAAATATAATTGCAAAACTACCTTTTACGTCCTTTTGTGAAATTCTCTTTTTTCCCTTAAACATTACTGCATATATTTTCAGTTTAACCCAACAGAGATGCATTCAAATGTAAGTGAAAACAAATGATGGAAAATATTTTCCTCTGTACAAAATGTCATTATTCATTGAGAGACACAAGAGGTTTGACCAAGAGCACCAGCGAAATATTAAATATAACCAGCTACTTGCAAAATATCATCATACTGTACAAAAATACATATACAAAATGCACTGATAGTCGTTGTTGTTGCCGTTCAATAAAGGTCATAATATTAACTCTTATACACAAATATACACTTGTGTACTTTGGGCACAGGGTGAAGACAGCAATAACAACATAAATCATTTACTTCACGCCTCATGTATAAAATAAATATTTTCTGGAGTTAGAAATATATGGCATTGTTAGACAACACTGTCCTGATTTATACGTTTTAATTTGGAGCCTTGGCTCAAAAATGGAATCCATGTGTTTTTAATGATTTCACTAAGTGGAGCAGCATTGTTTTGGGTATGTTTTTCCTCTTTTTTTTTATTTTTTATTGTAATCAGCCCCATGCCACTGCAGGGCCCATCTGGGTGGGCTCGAGCTGGGTAGGCAACTGTGGTGCGAGATAACCCAGCTCTTGCTTCAGAACCTTTGATAGTTTCAGGCTGAAAACACACTGAGAACGCAGATCTGAAGTAAGTGCAGCACACACCTCTCACAAGGAAGAATAAGCACTGAAGGTAAATTAGTTAGTACTATCATACCGGCTTCCATGGGTCACGGTGCCAGGAGGCAGAGCCTGGGCAGGACTGCAAGTTGCACTGCTCCATGTCAGGTGGCTTGTCTAGGATGTCACAGTTGTAGTCATTGAGCCTCTGTCCATTGGGCCTTTGACATACCACCAAGCGAGTTCTCCTTCCTCCACCACAAGTTTGGGTGCACTGAGGGGAACAGCAAACAAAATGTTCTGTTTTTCTGATTCCAGATCAGTTTGCTTTGACTTACAGAGACATGACTACCAGATTTTTAGACCAAGCCCTTTTTTGTGTATGATAAAAAAGACACAAACACAGATGGGGATTGCATAAATGATCAACGGAATATGAGCGAACTGCACTTTTAACTATAAATATGGTCTCACCTCTCCCCAGACACCGTAGTTCCACAGAGGACAGGGCCCAGAATCACAGTTCTTGGACTCAGCAGGTTTAACTCTCTCATCACAGTAGTTGTTGCTCCGTCCATCAGCATCCTGACAAACAACCACGCGCCTCTGGAAGCCTCCTGCACAGGTGCTGGAACACTGGAGAGCACGCAAAACATGCAATTATATTCAGACAATGATTATGATTAATTAAAAATGATTGGACTACCAAGCTCTTGAATTCACATCTAACATAAAATAATTGTAAGGTCTCCTTATAGAATCTATTTGCAGCAGTATCATGTTTACATGAGTCTAAAGAAGTAACTCCCAAAGAGGTACAACTTTCAGTCTCCACCGCACCCATTATTTATGAAGTGTAAGAGTACATATATAATGCCAATAGGGGTCTGACCAACTAAAAATAAGTAGATGTGGATGACAATCTGAGTAAAAGTGACCCATATGTAACACTGCATTTGGTTTCACAATGATAATTGGTTGGAAACACATGAGCAATTTCATGTCAAGTGCATGTAAAAAGTGCTTTTTAGATACACACCCACACACCTACACTGACCTTCCTCCACACATGCAAACACTATGCAGACGTAAAACTACCAAACAAGGTTAAAAGGATTAAAAGAAGAAATGAAACATGGCATTCTCTCTGAATTTGGGCCAACCTGATTCAAAGCCAAGTATATTAACTGCCTCAAACTATTTGGATTTGTTCATGCTGAACTAATTTCAGCCAAGGAATCAAGGCACTACCTTTTGAATCTGTTCATGGGACCATCAAAAACAACACTTTTGATACCGTATTGTTTTTTTAGTATTGCTGATTACCAGTCCATACACTGATATGACATATGACATATGCTATGTATACACTGCAGCCTTCAGTATTTCTTTTAAGCTGTCCATAAAGTCCTTTACCATGTATGGCCTTCTGCCCTGGGAAATGAAAACATCTGCTACCTCACTCCTACTAGATGTGTTCAAAGAATGTGTTTACACACACGCACACACTGCTGGTTCTACATTAATATGAAAGCTTACTTTTTTTGTACGTCAAAAATAATAATTAATAACCCTTCAAATGCATTGAAAGAAACATATTTAACCTTGACAAAATATATCTGAACCCTGCTATTTCTTCAACTATCTCATGCTGAACATACTGCGCCCCAAGGTCCAGTCCTCCACTGGTTGTCTGCTGAAGGCACATTCCAGCTGCTGTGCCCTGGGTGACGTCCTGGATCCTGAGGATAATCGTAGGGCTGGTCATTAATGCGTTGGCGGTGGTAAACAGAAGGACAGGGTGCAGCAGTACACTCCTGTTCTGTCACGGGCCTCTCATCCGGGTCACAGAAAGACTGGTCCACTGGCTGGAGGTAGTTGGAGCAAACCACTTGTCTGGTGGTTCTTCCGACACCACAAGTCACTGAACACTGGGGGAAGGGAACAGAGAGAGTTTTAAACAAAGGTGAATTGTAAGAGCTGTGATTTTTAACAAGAAAATATACTTGGAAAAAAGAAAATCAACTGCATGTTCTGCAAAGCTTTGAGAACCATATGATGTTTTCATATGACAGAAAAATGTGGCATTTTGGATACCTTAAGAAAGAATCATCGTCCTCTTTCAAAACTCGCTACGTATCTCACCATGAGAAGCGCCGTCTCGTGTGACGAATTGCGGAAGCTCCACTACCACCACCACCACTAGTCTGTCCAAGACAGACCAATCACCTCAAGGACACAGGTTCCCAGACCCCCCTTTATAATAGCCCCTAGCCCCACACCAGGCAGTCCTGCTTTCTTCCCTACAAAGATCACAAGGGCTCCTCCGTGGTCCTGGGCCAAAATTATCCACCTTATGCTGATGCACCCATCACGGTAGCCCATTAATGTTGGTATTTCTGGTTTCAGGAATAACTACAAAGTTATATTGGATGTACATATTTACACCAAGAGATTATAGTTTTCTAGTAATGATTGTTGCATAACTGTAACACATCAAGTAGCCTGAGTTTTATGTTTGTTTAGCTATTGCTAGCTGAGCATTAGTGATTATCACTGATTACTGTCAGGTAACCACTGGTGGCGGCATGGTAAAGGATATGGCAACTTCCCCCTGCCCAGCTGCTTGTGGGTTGACCCATCACCCGGCATCACCTTTTGAATCTGTTCATAGGACCATCAAATACAACACTTTTTGATGCCATGGGTGAGGAGGACAGGCCCTAACTAACTCAGAAGTTTCACAGCTAGCCCATTGAGCTCCAGGCAGAACTGCCTGAGGTGCTCATACTTCCACACTCCCTCATCCTGACCCTCAGGAGGTTCCAGGATTTTGTCGATATTAGAGCAGTTAACCACACAGAGGAATCACTGGCATGTCCCCACTCCCATGAGCACTGTGGCATACACTAGTAACCAAACATTATCTATATACTCCAAATGTCTTGATAGTGAATGACTATTTACCCTTTTTTAAGTTTGCTTTTGATCAATTTCAAGATTTTTTTTTAAGTTATCTCTCTCATGGCATTTTTGTTGGAGGTTTTCCATTTTCTGAATTACATTTAAGCAGTGTTGTTTTCACTGGTGTTCCCATGAACAGATTTGTGGTAATTCATGGTGAGTTCTTTTGATGGGAAGCCCCCATGAGACTAAAAACATAAATACAACAAGAGTAGAAATCAACATTATGTGACATTAAAATGTAATGCAATTAGGGCGGACAATGGGAAACTCCCTTTTAACAAGAAAAATCCTCCCACAAAAGTATGCACAGGGAAGGCAGCCCACCGCCTCGACCAGCTGTGGTGAGTAGAGAGCAAAGAGGAAAAACATGATGACTGAGAAATCAACAGACAATATAGTGTTAGCAGGTTGGTCCCACCATAAACTGTAAATCAAAGAAATCTCACTTGGGTTCGAATAGTATAAGGAATTTGTTTTTCAGGCAAGCAAATTCATGCAATAACTACAGCTCATCACTGACTCAACGCAAATGCTGGTTTACTGACGTCAGGAACATTGCTGTTTACAGCTCATTGTGTTTCAACATGATTTGAAAATTGTTGGAAACATCTGTTTCTATTGGACACAGCTGGGTGTTTTACTCACAGGTGACCATTCTCCGGCGTGCCATTGCCCACAGGGGCTGAAGCAGGTGGCAAACTCAGCGGGGCGGGGCAGGTGGGCGCAGTAGGATTCGTCTGCCACTCCTCCGTGGACATCTCGGCAGCTGACATAACGAGCCCGCTTTCCCTTGCCACAGGACACGGAGCACTGCAGGACATGCACATACAAGCAGAGCTCTCTCACATGGAATTCGAAAAAAAAAAAAAATCTTTCAAACTTGTTTGTTTTTTGTTTCTTGTTTTCAAAGTGACACCACTCACTGCATCACGCAATTATGTGAGAATACTCTATACAGTATTTATATAAATATATATCTATATACATATATTGTAACTATGTGAAGCACATACAGAAAACACACAGACACAGACAACACAGACAGAAAAATCAGCTTTAGATTTGTGTGCTTCACTTTACTGTAACCTCTCGACCATTTTGGGCTAGAGAGAAAATTCAAATGGTTCCCGAGAGATGAGAATTACAATACAAAATACGTCCAGGTGTGCTGTATGATATGATACTTATAAAAGGGTTCAACTTTACCTCATCTAATTCAAGTCACTGATCTGGATCTTTTGGCCATGTTCAAAGTATTGGTGCCTAATTTCATTACAGTAATAACCTGGCTTTTTTGTGCAGGAAAGGGGCAACTTCATAATTTTTTTTGAAACTTTCATGCTGTGACTTCTTCACCTTACAAATGAATTCAATGTCACTGGTATCCTGACATAACTCCCTCAGCACTCATAATTACGCTCTGTAGGTATACTCCTGCCATCTCAACGCGACCCCATGGAAACATTTCTGAAGAGATGAATATCTAATGCAATCAAGCAGCTCTAGCTCAAACAGAAACATTAATATCGCTTTCATATCAATGTCACTCTGAGGATGCCAGTTCTGCTCCTTGGGGAATGCATGCATGTATATATGTGCATGTGGAGCATGTGTGTCTGAAAGACCATACTGGCGCTGGCCTCTGACATGTGAGCTCACACCGGTTTTTCAGATTGACAGATGGGGTTCAGTCTCAGAAACCGAAGACTCGTGTTTAGATGAAATCTGGTTTCCATTTGCTCCGAATAACAATGCAAAGTATTAGAAAGGCGGAGGGACCTCTTTGCCAAGAAGACTGGAGCCTGCACGTGTCTGCATATTGTATGTCTGTGTGAGTGTGTAGATACAGCAGGGGGTAAAACAGACAATGCCAAAGAGGATCGTAGTTATGTGCAGTATGTACTTCCTAGAGGAATGTTGGGATATACAGTGAAGTTGAATATGTCAACCTAATATTCGTAAACACATAGGCAGAAGGCCTAACATGACTTGAGTGTGGTTTAGACACACACACACACATACACACAAACCACACACAAATTGCTCCATCAATATTCTTATTTTTCATTCTTTGTCAGAGCCCTACAGTCCTACTTTCACTCAATCTACACACACAGTGATGAACAGAACAGTACAAAGATTTGTTTACAACTCAACAAAACACTGCGTTTATTCTGCTCACTGGAATACACTCTAACAGACCCATCAACCTCAAGTTATTTCCTTACCGCGGTCCAAGAGCCATATCTCCACTGAGTCAGGAACTGCGCAGAGTTGTCTGGACGAGGCGTGCTTTGTGCTGGAGAGGCTTGTGGACATGATGGCATCTCACAGTCCTTCAATGACAAACATCGTAACAAACTGCCCTGCGATGAGCTAATAAGCAAATATGCTAACCCTGGATGCAAGGAGTTGTTAAGTTGTCTTAAAGGAATAGGCTAAAGGGGACAAATTGGGGCAAACTATGGTTATTTACACATTAAGTTATAATATACCAAAAAATGTGTATCTTTCCATTGCACCTTTCTAAACCCTAGAACCCTAAAAGTTAGTACTTTGAAAGAAACCTCAAACCAAACACCTAGAGACGATCACTTATCTATAAACTTTAAGATCAGTCAAATGCCTTGAGTGTCCATCATTGTCAATAGACCCTTATAAGGCATCATATAGATTTTTTAATTCAGTGCTACCTGTATGTTTCCCCTTCCTTCTGCAGAATTATGCACGTTCAGAGACTGACACTAAAAGACTCTACCTTAATTCTAGTTTCTTTATACGCCATCTAAAATCTGAGTAGAGGGGGGGTACCTCAGCTTGTTTGGAAGCCAAAGTAAACTTCCACTAGTGTGAAGAGAAGATTTGGGAAAGTGATGCTGGAAACAAACTGTATCTAAATATTAAGTAGGTAACAAGTAGGTATACTTAGCTAGAGAGGAGGTGTAGGCACCATTATATTAGTTTTCAAGCTAAATCCAGTAAGATTTAAAGCAGCACTTGTCCATGTCTATATCTTAAAAAATAATCTGCCGTATCAAGCCTTACCACAGCTTGTAGCTCATTGTTGACCCACAACTGCAGTTTTTAGATCAGTTCCATCACTCTAGTCAACCTCCTTTCTAGCCACAGCAGGCAGCTGTTTTCCCTCAAAAGGCTCTGATTAACCCACTTTACACTTGTGTTACCTGACCAGCACCAAGCCACAATCAGTTGGCAAGTAGATGGGGAACATAATAAAGCATTTAGCAATTTTAAGTGCTAGACTTCCCCTTGGGAGCTGGTAAAGCCAAAACCAGAGCAAACAGGAAGGTTAATGTTGGACTTAATGCTGATATATTAACATTCATTTGTAGCTCTGACAAGGGATTGACTCTGTGTTGCTGACACTGCTTCATGTCTGGTGGTTGTTCAGATAGAATACGTGTTTCTAAAGTTGATAAAATACTGCTGTGTTTAGTGCCTTTTTCCACTTCCCCCAAAGTAATC
>VUQG01024346.1:19611-35241 GCA_015106755.1 Etia nguti | reverse complement strand
ATATAAAAAAAAAAAAAAAAAATTACACACATGCGCACCTATGCCAACTCTACCAAAGATGGAGGTTGAAGGTTGAAATCTTAGACAGGGCCTCAGTCAAGGTCCTGCTCAGCAGAGACCCTGACATGTACATGCCTCAACTCGACCCTTTACCCAGTTCTTTACCCAGTAGGCTCTCCCATCATGTTTAGGTACCAGACGAGAGCACAGGAAGAGCCACAAGTTAGGTTTATTTGAACTGCAAATTATAATTACCCAGGCAATAATGAGTCGATATATTCCAGCTCTGTAAATACTACTATCTGACTTAATACAAACATGTCTGGGAGCGCATTATTAGCTACATGTAAACTACACTGTGAATGGCCAAAGACGTCCATTCGTGCCTGTTTTATTTAGTTTGTTCTTTACTAAAATGTAGTTAAATCTACCCAGAGAGTGGGAAATTTGTACATTTGAATGTGTGTATGTGTGTGTGTGTCTAATAGTGTGGGTCAGCTTTAGTCTTACAGGATATGAGGGCAAAGTGAAAGTAGCATAAAGGAAATGGCAGCTGGTGTCACAGTAAGCACACTTTGCTGTAACTTGCAGGTATATCAGGTTACACACACACACACATACACACACACTACAAATCTACACTGAGTCTCCTACTGCCGCATTCTCTCTCTTTGACCACACACATATTCACAACCACATACACAGAGTAACTCCTAGGCACTCACACATGCAACCCATTTCCTCAGTCAAACACTGAATGGAGTCACCTCGCCCTGCTGTGTCAGTGTGTGTGTCTTACTCGTGTGCGTGCGCACGACTCACCGCTCCCCAGACGCCAACTTGCCAAGATGCACACTCGGGCAGCTCGCAGCTTCCCTTGGCAGGGGGTTTACTGGACATGTCGCAGAGGTGCTCGCTCAGCTTCTCCTCCCTGGCTCCCATGCTGCAGGACACTTGTCTGTGCCTCATCCCTTTCCCACAAGTCACCAGGCACTGGTGGTAGGAGAGTTGTAGCATTATGGTGCAGTTGAGAGTGTTTTTTATAATGTTACTGAAAATCTACAAAACAGTAGATGGTTAGCACACATTTTTATGCTAATTGTCTTGTCCTATTTATGTCATTGGTGTGAACACTATAAGAGAAAGCAGTTATGCTTCAAGCTGCAGGCTCAGGGTATCCCCTGCATTACATCACATATACGCTATATAGTACGCCAGTAATTCCATTGTTTATTATTAGCATGTGGCTTTGCTGAAGCTTACTTTTATGAGGTGTGTTGAAGTTTGGAGAAGTCATCTTCTCACTCTGAGGAATAAATCATTTCTATTCTGGGATATCTGTTTCTGTGTGGTCACGTCTGCACGTCTAAGAGCATCCAGGCTCACCTCACTCCACTCACTGACGATCCACTTCGGACACGGGTGGTCGTTGCAGGTTTCAGTTACCACCCTCTGGTATTCATTGCATTCTCTGTCCACGAGCCGGCGGCCCAAATTGTTCATACAGTAAGACTCCCTGCTACGGCTGCCATGTCCACACGTCTTAGAACACTGCATATGGAAACGTAATGTAGGTTGGATGCCTTAAACTTCCTTAACTGGGCTGGGCCCTCACAATGTACAATGTAATTCCCACCGACTGTACCTGTGACCAGGCGCTGTACTGCCAGCTCTTCAGCAGACAGTCACCGTGGCAGGGCTCTCTGGTCGGAGGTTTGGTGATGTCTGCACAGGCACTGGCCTCCATCCTCTCACTCTGTCTTTTCATCAGGTTGTACTTCATACACTGAACATCCAGGTTGCGGTAGCCTGGGCCACATTTAGCTGAACATTCACTTTTTCCAGCAACGTGCCACCTGCGAGACAGAGATCGGTTGTCATGAAGTGTCTGACTGTGGGCGTGCAGTGGGAGTGGGACCGTGGGACCTTAATACACACCTGACTTCACAGTCTGTGTTGCATGGCTCGTTGACGGCTTCGGGATGAGGTAAATGTTCACAGCGTTGGTCCGACACCTCAAGGTGATCGCTCTTACGTACACACACTCTCTTTCGTCTTCGCTCACCTACACACACACACACACACACAATCAGTGAAACAAAGCAACGTTCAGATCGTACAACATCTGGTAGTCACTTTACTTAAAAATATCACATTTCATCACCTCTAACAAGTCTTGCTAGTTTTCTAACATTCAATCCTTCAGCCTTAGGGGTGTGCAGGTCTCACACACCTCAAACACACGCTGTGCACTCTGATCCACTGAGAAACCGACTAGCTTGCTACTAAAACGGAAATTTGTGGGGTATAGTAAAAACCAGGCGAAGGTGAAGGGGTCAGGTAATGTGATTACCTGGGATCAGACTGGGGTTGTAAGGAAGGGGCTTTTTAGAAACCAGAGGCTGATTGAGTAAGTTTTTAAAATCCAGAGGTGTGAGTAACATGATGGAGAAGAAATAAAAATATTAATAATATTAATTAATAATAGTATTTGCAGTGCAGCTTACACTACACATTTTGATCCTGTATACTTCACACTTTTGGAGTGTTTGGCCATTTGACTCTTCACAAAGACAAATATTGCACATTTTGAGCAACACTGAGCTTAAAAAATATTCATTTATGTATTTATGAAGGCATCCCCGCAGCTCAAAAGGTCCCTTTCCCCCCCCCCCCTCCATTTCTGAAGTCATTTTAAATTCACAGAAGCCAATGAAAAATGATCCTGTTCTTCACGTGTGGAGATTTGGAAGCCAAGAGATCTTACCCTGGCAGATGCGGTTGCACTCGAGCCAGGAGCCTGAGGGATCCCAGACAAACTGCTCCCCGTGTTCCTCAATGGGTATGTTAAAGGAGTAACGAACATCTGGGTTGTAGAGGTTTCCCACACACAGGACCTGTGGGAATAACGTTGGAAAAGGCGAGGTCAAAGGTCTGACATGCTTATTATTTTGTCCACACAGAGTTCTCACCTCTTTAACAGAGGGATTAAGATCAGTGTGTCACTAGGTGAGAACGAAAGCAAACTTCTGCAGAACAGGACGCAGAGGTGAAAACTGAAGCAGTGTGACGAGAAACGTTAACAGAAGAACACACAGTATGCAAATAATCAAAGCAGAACTGATATGGTAATAACATTAAGGTGATTTAAGCATTACAAGAAAAAAAAATTCCTTTTATACCTGCAGAATGAGCTCCTCCTCAATACGGTCAGTGCAGTTAATGCGCTCAACTTTTGTATCTGAGCCGCTGTAATCGATGACGGTTCCCTTGAAGTTGATTTCCCTTTTGAACATAGCCACCACAAAGTTTCCATTCAGGAGGAAGTTGGACTGGCTATCGGATAATGCTGGAATGACAGACATTCGAATAAGGACGACACATTTCACCACAAGAGACAGCAGAAGGAAAGCTTTGCTCTCGCAATTTGAAGTTTGGGGAATGCACGAGACGGCATTTGTCACTTTCAGCCTACATTTAAAGTAAACAGTCTGGCAGACAGTTGCCAACCTATTGTTCTGCCGTCCGAGGAGGTACCGTATGTTGAAACAGCAGTGACACTAAATTGCATTTATTTGGAGTCAGACTCCGGGACTCTCCTCAGTGATTGACACTGGAGTGGAAACAAAGGATCTTCACTGATTGCAAATACACACAAATACCTAAACAACTAACTCTGAATTACAGTCTGTGAGTGCATGCCAAAACAATGCATCTAATCAAGCCTAGTAAGAACTTTTGTTGTTTTGCATTTAAATCTGCAAGTTGCGCGATCCCAGATAATCAGAGAGAACTGACAATGACGCGCGCAGATAACTTATGGCAAAATATCACGTATTTCTTATGCCTGACCAGAAGAATTTACGCACTGTCCAGAATCGCATACGCTTAAATGAAGAACAATGAAGAAAAGAAGTTAATGTGCAATTTTCATTACACAAGGGGGAAAAAAGAGCGAAGAAAAAGGGAAAAAGAATGATAGCACCCATGAGAGTAGCCAAATGAGAAAGCAATTATGTTTATTTACTGAATTCAAAGTAGCACTCATTCAGAGCATACTCGGAGTACTGGTGACAGAGACGTCTGATGTTTCACCAGCTCTGAAAGGCTGTTCTTGACTCACGGCACAGCGCAAACGCTGTATTTACAGGATTTTTGTTTTTCAACGTGTTTCGTTGAAGTATTTTGAAATATTGTCACAATATACAAGTAATAAATGGAGAAAAATGGAGCCTGAACTTCAAAGCCACTGACACCCTTTTATGTCACCCTGATATTCTCCAAACAAATTCCTCCATATTGCACCAGCTGAAGTGGCAAAACTGAAAGGGTGTTGCAAACATTGACCATATTTAATGCAGACAGCACTCTCTCGAAAGGCAGTTGTGACACTCAGAATCGGCGAGGCTTGACCTTCTCACTGCAACGTGGCAATAGGGGTCCACCAGAAGTTTCTTCTGACAATCGGAATTAAAACATCTTGAACGCAACTTGATCCATCTAAAATATGGGTGCCTGTACACTTTACAAAGGAGGCAAAAGACCCTCTCTCTTCTCTGTTGCTTGTCTTTTTTCTTTTCCTGTGTCTTCCTCTTGCTCACATGTAAGCACAGAATAGGTCCATCTGACCCTAAAACCCTTTTTCTACTTCCATGCAGCTCAAGGTCCACATGCATCTAATTAGCACTTACTGCTGCCTCATTTATCTTTCTCAGTGGTTGACACTCCATTTGCTTTCCGATGAACCCTCAACCAACACTCCTCACATTTCCTCGATATATGTGCTCAGTTAAAAAGAAAGGGGGGGAAAAAAGTCATTTTCCTTTCATTTTTGAAAACAGTTTGACAGTAACTTGGCTCATTTCTCGAGTTCAACCCCTCTTTCATTAACGTCTGCCTTTACTGCCCTGGGTCACCAAGTCAGCGCGGTTTATGGTCATGTTAGGGGTAATGGCATTGACCTATGAGATGAGAACTGAAGAAATGTAATGCATACATCTGACTGGTTTGGACTGCCACCGCATTCAGACTGAATGCTTTTAAATTTGACCCGGTGTTGCTTTAAAAACCACAACTTCTTACTGGTACACTCACCGAGGTAGTTGTCATCTTCTGGTTTTCCAGAGTAGCTGACCTGTTTGATATCAATGTTCGTGGCTCCAGCTGGAATCCGAACCACTGTGCTGTAACCTAAAGAAGAAGAAAGAAACAAAACCAGACAAACAAGAGAGAGAGACGGTTTTTAAGAACTTTCAAGAGGGAAAAACGCAGCTACAATAACACCAATGCACTGAACACTCCATAATAGCTTCACTATGTTACACCAAATTCCTCTTAGGGAAGTTCCAACCACTAGGGATTTAAATGTCACACTTGGAAAAATACAAACAAAAAAAAAAAGTCTAGTCATCTCAAATAACCTGCAGGAGGCCCTGTTATAGTCTCAGAGGCCTGACCGTGAAATTATATGTAATTATTCCCTGGACTTACCTTTGGCCTGTAATTACTACACCAGGCCTGTTGTCCCATGATAAACTAACAGAGAAGACGACTGAGCATGAGCAAGAGAAAGAGCCTGTGAAGACCAAAATATGATAACCGAGATGCAGGTATGAAGGTATAACAACAAATTAAGCAAAACACAGAACCAGCGAGACCAAACTGGGACCAGAATTTGAAGATACTTTAATTTAACACAAATAGGAACTTTTAGATTAATATAAATATCCAAACTGCATTCATAATGAGCAGCTGTTTGGTGCAACCATTGTCTTGCACTTTTGGTATCTCTAATAGACTGCCTCTAGTCTAATGTTTGCAACAGGTGGTGGAAAGGTACACTAGGAAACGATTTAATATTTACTCATTTCCTTTTTCACAACGGTTCAGCTTGAGAGTCACAAGCGAGAAGTGAAAGGAATAAAATACAAGAGGTGGGTTTGATGCGATCTGACAATTAGCCTGACACCTTAAGCCACTCGGGGGCAGCACTTGTTTTCCATATCTTCTTCTCATCAGCCCTGTAGATCTCACACATTCATGCACGCAGACTTGCAGGTCTTTCTCTTTCTTTCTGTTAGTCTTGCCTGCCCTTAATTTGAAATGAGCTGCACCAAACAGAGATGACAGACAACAAGGTTTCTTTATCTTGACACTTTTCATTAAAAAAAGACTGTAAAGACTGTCACTGTTACTGCTTTTAAGTGCTATGTCACATTCACTACCTAGAGCCACTTGGTGAACATAAGCTCAAAGGCACACAGAAATACATCAGAAACAGCCAACACGAGTCCCTCCCTGAGGATACGTGGTATCCCCTAGCTTAGCAACTGACCGCACACACAATCAGCCCTCACCACAGTGACCCAGAAAAGAATAGTAAATACAACACCCCGAGGTTAAAAGAAAACAACAAAAAAAACTTGCACTTGTGGAATGATGGGGTTTACCTCGTACATGCTACTCTCAGACACTAGCAAGAAGGAATACTATATAGTATTTGCTTCGCTAAAGATAATTAGCTTGTGTTTTTAATCCCTTAAGTATTTTGTGTACAGATTATTTTCATTTTAAGTAAAGAACATTGAGGACACTTCAGCAAAAGGTGGACAGTGTGTGGGGGCTTGATTCAAAATAACTATCAACAGTTAATGTAAGTGAGTTACCAATTCCTGTATTTTAACGCAGCTTTTTTAAAAAAGAATAATAATGTAGGTCTGCTATTTGAAGCACTATCAGGCCTTGGTGTTAGCTATAAAAACATGTTTAATACAAACTGTATTCAGAGCATAAAGATATTTGTTTACAAGAAAAAGGAACTAGACTTATGCTTGACAGTTCATCATTTTGTGTAGGCTGGTGAAGAAGGATTAAGGGGAAAACTAAGTAAACACAATGAATAAAACACGGACAAAAAAAAGAATAAATCAAGAGACATGAAAAGAAAAAGAATAAAAGGTTGAATGGCAAAAAGACAGGCTCAGACTCAAGACAGGAGCAGAGGGATATCCTGCCTGGGCTACACTCCCACTCCTTCTTTTTCCTTTTTGTCTTTCTTATGGTTAAGCCAGATTTCCAGGGCTGAGGTCAGTGCCTGATTTGGTTGAATACAGTCCTCAAACACTTTGCCACCCCTGAGCCAAAGGAGTGCAGAAAAAGGAAGATGGATAGAGATGCTAAAGTTGAGTGCCAAACTAGCAAAGTACAAATGACAGAGGCCACACCCGTAGCTTTTTATGCTAATGCTGGTGCTGTTTTACTGCCCAGACTTAAAAAGGATTGGATGCAATCAGCAGTTGGCCCACAGTGAGGCACTGCTTTAAGCAAGACGGTTGAAAGGGGATGACGTCAGGTTTGTGTTTGCTATCAAAAGACCAGACCGAGTGACATGAACACAGTTTGTAAAGCTTTAGAACAAACTGCTTTCATGTATTTTTTCCCCCCAAAATTTGTCCAAAGCATACATTGTTCTTCATATCAAGCTTAATATGTAAACCATAACCACACATGACATCAGTGCCTAATATGAACATATTGAATGTCAGTGTTGTAGCCGTATATAACTAAACGCTTTCTAAGCTCTTCTATGTTTGCTGCATATACAATTTATAACAGCCTATTTATTTGCAGAATGTGCTGACATACCGAATGTTTTGTGGAACAGTCAGTTATTACTGGACAGGGCGTGTAAGCTGAGCTGAGAGGGACTTACCATACTGAGCATCATTGAAGGTTCCTTCCAGAGTTTTGCACGATGAGTTGTCGCCGCCACACACGCCGCACTTGTCATTCCTGGCCTTTGAGTTCAGCACGTGATCGCAGCCCGCTTGCTGCAGAAGTGCAGATCATGGAAACGATAGAAATGCATGCTTTAGAGAGAGGCGGTGAAGCTCCTGATAGCGCACGACTAAGCTGAAGCTGACGGCGTCGGAGAGTACGTGAGCAAGAATTGCTTTGAGTGTAATCGGGAAAAACAAGGAGCATGCAGACATACCCTGCAGAGGCCCTGAACACAGATGTCGTAAGTGTCTGGCCCGCACGGTGTGCCGTCGATGACGCGGTCCTTCAGCTGATAGTATGCCATAGTCCCAGCAACCCGGCAAAAGAGCTTGCACCGATCCTTCATTAATACTTAAAGGATAAAAAGAAAAGAATTTAAACAGTGGCTAAATTAAAATCCTGAGCAATAAAAATACATTTTCAGTGAAATCGTGCAACTGCTTAGGAAACAAATTTTTTAACTTAAACCAATTTATTTCTTTGTGACTGTCAGCAGACTCTTGCTTTATCTCTAATATTTAGATTGTATCACATGGTATCTGACAGTGTACCCGCTCCAGGACTTGGCTTGTTCGCTTCCACAGCATCAATTAACCAAACGAATCACTTGCAGCAACTTTGCCAGATGGTAATCTCATGGGGCAGACTATCTAGGCAGGGCCTGACATACATCTGTAAGAGAAAGCTGCCAGGAGGTTCATATGGAAAGACTTTATGTTGCCCTTAATTACTGTTAATTAAAGGTTTACTTAAGGACACCTTAAAAAAAATCCAGCTGTAGATTTGTATCATGCGCCTCTCTCCTACACACACTTGTGGATTTACAGAGAAGTTTATTGAAGTATTCATGCAAACTGTGAGTAACTGGATGCAAACAAAAATCGCTTTAAAAATGTGGGATGTGGTGTTTAAGTTGAACTTTTAAGTTAAGTTAAAACTACATGCACAGTTGCATTTAAATAGTGTGTATTGCTGATGGTGTAGCCCTGGATGCATAGTTTGGATATACTCACTGCCACTGTACTTGGGGACCCAGCGGACGGTGGGAGGTAGACCGTTGATGTTGAAGTGCTTGCCGTCAAACTGAGAGCACTGCTCTTCCCGGAAATCCTTCTGTCCTCGTGGGCATGGCTCAGTGTTGCAGGAGCGGAACTTCATTCTGCGACCCACACAGAACTTACCGCCGTTTCTGGGCCTAAAGCGATGGGAAAAAATTAAAGATCACAGAGGCGCTATGCACAGTTTGAATTTAGAAATCACATTAAGTCTTGTTTGATTTCAAACCAACATGTTCACATCCAAATCACAGTTATCACACACATATTTGCGTCAATAACGATCTCATTATTTCTTACTCAGGCTTGTTGCAGTCTCTAGTGGTGCTTCTCGTTCCTCCACCACAGGACCTGGAGCAAACACTGTAGGGCCCCCAGGGACCCCACTCGCCATGGACTGGTTGCAGGTCCAAATCTTTGTTTACACACATCCCATGTCTGCAATACTGAAATGGAACACAGGCGAGCACAAAGAGCGCATGTTAAAATGTATGAAAGCAACCCCTGCATTACTGAAGGCAACATACTCTAGTACAACACACGTGGACACTATGTTTCTCTTCGCCATCTCAGTCATCTGCTTATTAGATTTTTAGTCCCACATGAGAAAATTGCATTTCCACAACACAATCGATAGTAAGAGGAAATTTAATGAACACAATGGCAATTTGACACTCACAAAAGTGGTTTAGTGTATCTCTAACCCGACCCCTGTATTCCAAACTTTCTATTTTATAAGCCATCTTTGGAATTAAAAAACAAAATACAGGAACACAGAGCTTTCATGCAACAGACCCAGTTATCCCACAAATAAGGCATCCAGTGTCAAGCAGTGTGTACCCGCTAAGCAACTTTTGCCAAAAAGAGCTAATACCGCTTTCATAAGCAAAGCACAGCACGCACATTTCCCTTTGTGTGTAACCAAATCCTCCTCTCAGTGACTAAGATATCAGAGGGTCCTGTTCACAGAAAGAATGCAGGACAAGACGGCGTCTGTCTAGCTACGTAGCCCGCCGTCCGGGCACACAGGCGAGGGGAGCAGTGGCACCATGATAAGGAAACTCTAGAGTCGTGATAACAAGAGGAAGAAAGTTCATTACTAGCCTGACATCAGCGGCTCCCTTCTCCTGCTCAGTTTTTTTTATCCTTTAACCAGAAAAGGAGAATGCTCTTTCTGGACACCTCACAGTGTTTATTTTGACTGCGCTCCGTTTGCCATGGGAGCTTCATGTCCATGCTGTTACTCCCACCCCCAGCTCTGATCAGCTGAGGAATCTGCTATCTCTAATCCTTTTTCCACCACGGGGCATTTGAGCCCCTGCGTCATGTTCTGAAGACTCATGAGAAAATGGAAATAAAACCGTGCAACATTTACTTCATTGGAATTTTATCATTTTAGCTCATTAACCAGTGAGATCAATCAATCAGTCAGAGGCAGCTCCTGGGCAATGGCTGACCTGGCTAATTTCTGCTTTAACACAAATTAACAACCTGTATTCATTACCTCAGATGTACAAATGCAAAAGGGCGTACACAGAACCACATGGAAGCACGTAGTATTTGGCACCGCTGCTTCTGCTATCATTTCACATTCATTGTTTGAATGTGTGTTTTACACAGTTGTGGGTCTTTAATGATGGAGTGTAAAGTTTGTACACAATGGCAGGCAGGTGTTAAGAGCTGCAGGGTATGGACTAAACAAGCCACAAACATTTCAATAATCCAGGCCTAGTTTGAAGAATTCCCGGGCTTACTCCTCCTGAGTCCGAGTCCAGCGTAAATGCAAACTGAAGGCGCCGATAATTCTGCTGGAGCTCAAACAATGAATTAAGAAAAGGAATAAAATGGAAAGCGCCGAAAAGAATTTGATAAAACATGCGCATTAGTGGAAATAGTTTCCGCGCCACAGAAAAAGGCAAACAGGTGCTGGTCTTTGGAGCTCACCGAGTTCATGGAATTGTCAAAGAAACACATTTAGGCAGTAAGTCCAAAAGCTTTCCTTTGTTACAGCAAATAGTTTCCCCTCCCGTTACAGCCCTCCACGCTCAACTTGAGGAGCGTAAGCCCAGACCTGAGCATCCCTTCTATACCTCTTCTCCAGGGCTACCCATCCCCCCTTATCCCCTCACGGTGAGACCACCAGAGTGCCGACAGGCAGCAGGACCCAAGGAGCTGTCAAACACAAGGCTGACTGTCTGTCACAGAGGACCAGGGACTGTGTAAGCCTCTTAGGCATTCCACTATCCATGCTGGCACCCTCTGTTTACATCCGTTTTGTTTGGCCTGAAAAGGTGATGTGGTGAAAAAAAGAAAGGAGGAATGGGGAGGGGAGTGGAAACAAAAAAAAAAGAAAGAAACACACATAAGTGTGCTAATGTGAATGTGTATTAAGTGTTAAGAATGACTGCTTAGGGTCTGAAGGCATCTGGGATCCACACTCAGTTCCAATTAGCTTCTTACCAAAGAGCATATACACATTTGGAAAACACTGAAAAAAAAGACACACTTGGCAAAGCCCAAGTACCCATTAAGGACACTGGGTGAGCCTCTTTTTGCTAAAAAGATTGTCAAATTTTGCCCTCAGCTGGGAATGTGTTGAGACACTTGGGGGTCCCGTGAGAGAAACCCGTCCAGCTGTGACTAGCATGTGTTTCAAATTGGAAATTTCAGAAAGCCACACGCTGACTTACCAGCTCATATGTGCATACACCTATATCGCATGCATGTACATGTATAGATCATGCAAGCTGAAATATACACAATACCTTTGCCTCTTGGCTCTCTACAACATACCCAATAAAGTTTAAATAACTAGCCCATGGAGTCACAGAGAGCAGTTACCAGCATGCTAACTCAAACAGTGAAAATAGTAAGGACAGCAGCATCTGCTCTGAGCACCTCAGCTGCTTTGGAAGTTAGCGCCCTGTAATTGCCAGGAAACTGTTGCAGAGAGCGCCTCATTTCTGAACCCAAGCCATACATCACAAGAGGAATGAGAAGGTAGAGGACTGATTTAAAAAGCACTCCACTCTTTCATTTTAACACGGCCATTTCCAAAAGTCATCACCTTTCACGCTGGCAGTGCCTTTCTCATGCCTCTGGGTTAGGAGTTCACCTCGGATGGTTGGGGGTTTGCGTATTTATCTCCAGCAGCTGGGAGCCCCCTTTCCTCCCAACAATGCAAAATTAAAACAGACTGCAATCTTAAAAATGCTGGAAACATCTGGAGCAACCCCTCAAAATGGTATGGCATGGGCCACCGCTGTTGATTTTCAATATGGCGTCATTTCTTTTTACGTGTTTTATCGCTTGACCTGGAGGTGAGGGATGCTGTAGAGGCTATCAATCCATGACAACATAGGATTGTCTGCAGCACTTCCATTTGCTGGCCATGAGACTGGAAATCAGTCACCTTACAGAGAAGAAGGTGTGTGACAGACAACAGGAGAAACAACAACCTCTAATTTTATCTTCTCTTTGCTTCCTGTCCTCATTTGCCACCTCACTGTGGTCTCCGTCTTTCCGAGGAGTGTAAGAAACATTTCCCTAATTAAAAAGGGCATAATTTTAGAAAATTTATCATCCTTTTTGAAAAAAAAACAACAACTTTTAAATATAAACTCAATTTGTGATTGGAACTTAGCACTAGAACTGAGCAAAGCCACAATGCCACTCAAGGGTATAAAAGTACACAATACCATTTGCTGTTTGATCCCGACAGACCCTGTGTCCAGGTAATTACCAGTCACACTCGCGCAGCTGCTGTGTATATGTGTGTGTGTTTATGTGTCATTATGGCAAAATATGGTCACAGAGAAACTGCAGCTGGATCTACCAGCGAGTGGTCAAATGTTCATCTGTTTCTATATGTCTCTAACTTTAGACAGGCACTGCTAAAACAAAGATCTACGCAAGATACACTTTTGTTCAGTCTTCCATAGTTGGCTGTGATACTGTTCTCAAACCCATGACTAGTGAGTGCTTATCTATATATTTGCTCACCTAGTTTGAGATATACAATTACGCAATCTACATACAAATGCGTAAAAGGTTCCTGCAAACACCTGTAACAAACAACCTCAACTTCAGACTCTTTTTGGTCAGCAGCATGCATCTGTGTGAGCAAAAATACATCAGGTAAACTTACCAAACAACAGACAGATCCAGAAATGATTTGTTTATTGGTTATTTTTAGTAAAGTTAAACTCAAACATCCTCAGGAAGTGGTGGAGATTGCAAATACATTTATTAGGCACATATGTTAACTCTAAATGAATGCTTACGTTGGGTCGTTCCGAGACGTGTAAAGAGAAAACTGCTTGCTAACAAGTTAGCCAGAGACATTATTGTGTACGTCAGTGTGGTGTGTGGTGGAGCAGAGAGAATACTCTCCTAAGTGTCTCTCAACCATCCTTGTACAAGCCAGGGAGGGTTGACTGACAAAATGACGGCACATTGAATAATCAACATGTCTCTTCTTATATAGTTGCATTTTGGGACTTTGAGGACTCTCATACTTGGAATGTAACACAGCGCATCCATAGGCTTTGAGGCCTGCTCAAGCAAGAAAAGCTTGTTTAAGTTTGATACACATGTGCCCCAGTGTGCTGGGCAGTTCAGTAGTGTGCAAAGTATTTAAGTTATTTAGGTCTATACTTTTTGAGCTATCATGTTTACAGACACAATGACACGCAAACTCGACCAAAAACATGACCTCCTCCTCTTAAGGTAATAAAGGCTTTCTATGTTAAATCTGTGCTTGGGCTTGTGTTGGAAGTGGGATCACTGCTACAGTTGGATGCTGTATTTTCAGCTTCTTGCTTTGTTCCTATTATCTTGTAACTCTTTCCAAGTTCCACTGAATATATCGCCTTCCACACAGCGACGGGTTTAAATGTCACCACACTATACCGTAATCAAGCAAATACACATGCAATGAAAGCTCCACTCAGTGGTTTCCGGACACAGTATTTCAATCGGCAAACTGCATGAATGCGAAAACAACAATCCTCTTGTTACCCCAAACCCACAGATATGTCTGCGATGATAGCAAATCAAAGTGGCAACATCCTGCAAACACCCAGAGATTAGCTGAGAGTAACACTGATACTGGCCTCGCGATCCCAAGCTCCCATGCAGACGTGCACGCTCGCACAAGAGTACACACAAACGCACTGCCTGTCCCGGCATCGTACAACAAGTCTGTCAAGCTGCCAGCGGAGATCCAGCCAACACTCATCGCCTCCGCCAGCATACTCCATTCTGTCCCGGCTTCACTTTTCAAGACCCCACTATCTCAACTCTAAATGGCTGAAACCAGAGCGGGTCGTCATTCTTTTCCAAACAAGATTCTGGAAATCAAAAGCAACTTCCTGTTTCTTCATTTACACTAACTGCTCAACTAAGCCATGAGCAAGAGTATGTAGAAATCTTTCTTTCAAATATTTCACACACTAAACTTAGAGAAAAACTCTGCTAGCAGCCACCACATTAAATAAAGAAAAACAAATTTCTTGAATGCTTCATTTCTTATTTTGCATTTCGTTACCCACAAACTTTTTTGCTGAGATGCTTTAGGTCAAAAACCTTCGTCCAAAAAACTAGAGCCAGTTTAAGCTCTGTTGCCTCTCTTTTGCCCCTCTGCCACCCACTGAGCGACGACACGGTGAGAAGCAGCACTGGGATCTTCAAAGGGTAGGATACTGATACAAGGCCAAGCAGTCCTGCACTTTGGCTTGACACTTATTGACCATGCAGGCTGGCCCCTAATCTATGCACACACACACACACACACACACACACACTAGGTTGCAAGCACAGCTCTAAACATGTGCATCTGCTCACACTTGAAAACAGGTACTTCTCCAATAAACACACACATTGAAGCACACAATTAAAACACACACGCAAACAGTCGCAGCCAGGCGTGAAAGCGGCATCCTTTTGAAGGGTGAGGGGACTGAAACGGGGAAGAGCAAAGGAGAGAGGGAAAGAAAAGAGGATGGAGGGGGAAGGAGGGAGGAAGAGTGGTGGTGGTATTTATAGACAACAAGTGATGGGATGCCCTCGTTAGCGCACGGCCCACTGAGCCAGATGACAGACGCAGCGGCCACGAGGTCATGTGACCGCATTACTCACTCCGGCACCCAGTGAAAGCAAAAGATGGGGAGAGAGGGTGGGAGGGAGACAAAAAGGCAGGATTGGAGATATTCAGAGAAGAAGGGAACAGAGAGGGAGAGAGAGAGACAGAAAACTACCCATGAACCCTGCACTGCCCAATGCCCTGATTTAACTGAGCAGTATACAAACAAAGTTTTTCTCCACCTCCCTCTTTCATTTAGAGGACATGCCACTCTCCCACTATTTGAGGCACCGACCTCAATTACCCGGTGTGATCAAAACTTTGTTTCATAACTGTAGAGAGCAAAACTTCTTCCCAAACAACACAGCGGCACAAGAGGGAAAATTAGTTTACGAGATGACATGGAATCGCTCAGAACGACACAGTAAGCAACAAAACACGTATCTGAAAAGAGTTGGGATGCTCAGTTCCCCAACCCCCCCACCCCCACCCCCACCCCGACCCCTATCCCAGAGACCATAGTTGCAATCCTACAGATCTGACAGCTAAAAGCCAAGAAGCCATGAGGGTCTGAGGCCCATGCCGAGCCTAACCACAGACCAACGCAAAAGCAGAACCAAGACATGTAAAGAAGGAACAACGCAATTCTGACACAAAAGAATGAAGAGGAGTCATCTGGGCATGCAGACTTAAACATGCTCAAAGACACACAAG
>VUQG01024346.1:0-19558 GCA_015106755.1 Etia nguti | reverse complement strand
ACAAGCACACCCCACTCAGACACCACATTAAAGAGCACTTGTGTGGGCAGGTGAGCGTTGGTGTAGGGTCCCCTGCTCTTTCAACTAACGCCACTTCAAAGAGCACCCTGCATGAAGATGAATCTGGGCCTCGGCACCACAAACAAAGGTGGTGCCACCGCTGACGCACGCACAAGCAGGAATGAAAGAACTTTTTTTTTTAATTTGTTGCTCCAGAAAAAAAGAGAAAAGGAGAAAACATTACATGAGCAGCAGTTCTCTGGGTGAAAATGCCTTGTTTGATACCAGAGGTCAGAGGAGAATGGCCAAGCTGCTTCGAACTGACAGGAAGGCAACAGTAAGTCAACCGCTCATTACGCCCAAGGTACGCAGAAGAGCATCACTGAACAGAAAACATGTGGAACCCTTGAAACAGATGGGCTACAACAGCAGAAGACCACAGTGGGACCTGTCAGTCTCAGATTAGGAAACTGAGCTTTGCACAGTTTCACCAAAATGGAACAATAGATGATTGGAAAAACCTGGGTATTGTTGCTGACCATATCCATCCCTTTATGACCACAGTGTACCCAGTATATCACTGAGTTCACTGTACTCAAATAGTCTCCACAGTCACCTGATCTCAGCCCAATAGAGCACCTTTGGGATGTAATGGAACAGGAGATTTGAATTATCTGTGTGATGCTGTCATGTCAACATCGATCAAATTGTTTCCTTTACCTGTGCCGATATAGGCAAGGCGGTATCTTAAGCATTTAGCTCAAAGCAGTGTATGACTACATAGTGCTTCACAAAGCTGCCAGTGGACTCTTTTATTGTTGTACAGTGACAGAGTAACCAATGAAATTTTGAATTTGAAATAGAAATTAGTTGTGGATGGCTAGATTAAACCGCAGCTAAATCTGGTTAAAATGTAACTATACATGATATACATACAGTATGTTTCAGTGTCAAGTAGTTTCTTGTAAAACGCTGTTATGTATAACTGTTGAGAATAAAAACCTGACTTGATATAAGATTGTATGCTAGTCTCTTTAAACCTTAAATTAATTCTGATTTAGACTACAGTGTCCACTAAAGATCAGGCATCAGTGGTAATCTAGCTAAATCAGCTCCAGTGGGATTAAGGGGTTGAATTTTAATAAAGCAAACCGGTGTGTGATTGAACTCTATGTGTTTCTCCCACACTCAGGTCGAGAGCAGTATGGGAGCTACAATCCCAGGACCATTACTGTTTAGTCTGGTTGTTGTAGTTGGATTAAGATGTTAGCTATCCCCTGTTAACCTTTCTTCGCTAGACTGGGCTGATCCAGGACCTAACATGGTGAGGAGGGAGATGGAGCAAGATGAAAGGATACAAGGGATACGAAAATTTACATGGGTCCACACTACAAGACTGCTGGAGGGCATAAGGTTAAGGAGAAAAAGAGAGCCCTCCTTCTCTCACTCCCTCTCTTTCCTCCTCTCCAGCATGTTTTGAATGCTAAACACCAGCCCACCATAACAGCCTCCTTCACCTCCTCCATGCTTTCCTCAGCCCTCTCCTCCCCACCTCCTGCCCAGCAGAATCACTGATGTGAGGTCTTTTGTGAGAGCGCTGGCTGGCCTCAGACTGGCTCTGTTACGGCCTGACCACTGACCCAATCACCCGCCTTTTAAAGAGGTTTTGGGGTCGTGGGTTCACAACAAGGTGACTCAACTGTGAACGGCGGTCGGCATCCTTTTTCAAAGGGCCCATGTATTTACCTTTCCCTATCAGGGCTCTCTCTCCCTCTTTTCTTTACATTTTTGTTTCTCCCTTTTCACCCCTTTCTCCACATATCTTCAGTAACTGACCCGTCTCAGGCCTAATTAGCATAGCATCCCAGAGCGAGGGGAACACGAAGGCTAATGGGGGGGTTGGGTCTCCGTAAAAACACTTAGAGTACAGATTCAAGTTTCTAACAAGGACCATCACCTGAACCCACTCGAGCGGGTTTTTACAATCAATGTGGCGACAGCAGAGTAATACATGATAAATTATTCCTTTTTCTTGGCAGAGGAAATGAACTAGCAGGGAAAGGCATCATGATTCCAAACAGAACTCCATTAGAGGTTTGGCTTGTGTCATTAATTTAAATGTATTTACAGAAATATCAAATTGGTAGCCTTTACTGCATCAAAATAATTAATCGTGTCCATTTACTAGATGAGATACATATGTTTTCCTTCCACTGTGCAAGAAGTGCAGGGGGAAAAAATCCTATGGAGCTCAGTGCTCAAGGCCTCTTTTATTGTGCCGCAACTTTAACCTACACTAGAGGTTCAACGGCGGCTTTATCTACACCTACATTCTCAAACGGGCAAGTCTTGAATATCCGCTGGGACACCCTAAGTGTCTTAAAATTGTTAGCATTTTGGCATAGATGATTTCATATAATCTATACATGGAGAGACTTACCATTCCATGTCCACAGTCAGTGCCATCAGCGAGTGGCATGTGCTGTGTACGGCACCCTTTGTGGTCCCCCTCCGCACTCGTACACCACAGCCTCTTGCACTGTTTCTGTGGAGAAAAAATGAAGCAAAAACTAGCGGTAAATCATTTGGGAATTAACAGGAAAAGAGCTTTACTGTGATGTGAATATCCTGCAAGCTTTCAAAGCATGTACAAAACACCTCTTATACCGAAATATTTTTTTCAACAACAGTTAATAACAGGAGAAATCAACGGCTCCAGCCATATTGGATAAAGCCATATAGATAAAGCATGTGATTGTAGTCCCATTATGTTAATGGGATTCTAAAAACATTTCAATCCAAGCAGCTTGTAGTAGACTTTTTCTGACTCCCCTTTACGGTCAATGTAAAGAAGTTTGACCCCATAATGGCAACTCTATCATATTTGATACATGAGTTTTTAAGATCAACAGTGTTAATAATTTTCTCCTGAAATACCTGATATACACTAGCAGACAGTAGCAGTAGGCAACTATGAGCAGTTAATCACACTAAAATGAAGAATGTAGCAAAAATGATACAAATTGAAAGTCATAAATGCAAACTGATATTTAGTTTCCTTGTTTTAATGTGTCAGGAGGTTCAATAAACACTACAGTTTTTTTCCCAATTACTTCATGGTTCAGGCTTTCCGGGTTAACTACACACCGAATCCCTCAGATATCTTAATATAAGAAAAAAGATGTGGAATTTTAACAGTTTTTCTACATGATGAAGAAATGTTGCTGTAGTAAATTGAAGATATTTGACAGCAAGAAAGAATCATAAGGAATAAATGTGTAAAATCACAGAAAAATACGTGGTAGCTCCTTAAACCACACTGTAAGAAAGTTTTTGTTCATTCACAGAAAATGTCCTTGTTTACCTTTTTTCACCTTTTTTTAAACTATACTACTACAAAACTACAACAGTGAAAAAACAGGAGGTTTTTACTTCTTACTTAGGGTTGAGTAATAAGAATGGTCATGTCTGAGTTTCAGTAAGAAAAGCTATAAAATTCAAATAAATTCAGTTAAAAGTCCAAAATTTATGTCCTGCTTCAAATTTTTTGGCCCAAGTGTCCAGTGGGCCAGATTGGAGCCTTCGGTGGGTCAGTTTTGGCCCCTTGGCCTTATTTTTGTCCCCTCAAATGTTTCAGGTAAAGAAATGTTTTACTTCCACTGCTTCATTTTTTACCATGGCTCTTTAATATATTTTGATAGCAGGACAACTTACCAAGTAAGGACAAATTTGGGAACCGGGACCAAACATCAGTTCACACTGCCTGTTGGCATTGTAGAGCTGACCAGGGAGGAGGGTGGGCATGTCATATGTTCTGCCCACAGGCTCATCAAGGAGGCACTCCCCATAGCCCGTACTGAAAAAATAAATAAATAAATAAATTCAAAAGAAATCATGTACACAGACTTTCACAGTACATAATTCTTCATAACAATGTAGTAATTTCAACCCTAAAATGTATCAGCACACTTCATCTCTTTCATAGAAGCAAAGTAAACATCTCTGTGTCACTGTCTGTGATCATCCTCAGATGTGTTTTCCTTGTGGGTGGTCTGTAAAGTTACCGAGGAGAGAGACTGATACTGCTTCCCCCTTACAAGCCTAATAGCAAACGCTGTCACTGTGAAACTGGAGTTAGGCGCCACAGGCTGAATAAAACAGTATTTTGATGGAGACAAAAAAAGGGATCTGCTTACTGATCACATTTGTATCAGATGCATTTTTTTCTCTGCTTAAGGCAAACAAGAACATTTAGAATGCTAAACCACCATGATTAAGTTAAATAAATCTGCACCAGCCCCAGTGCTGCAATATAATGACAGATTGTGCCGTATATGAGCCACACCCTGAGCCATGACATAATAAAAGAGACAACAAAAGCACAGCTGGACTTACTGTGTCTATCCACCAGCAGCCTGCGTATAAAATCATCAGCATTTACGGCCATGAATGGGCACAATTGAAACATGTTAGCAGACCAAGGCGAGCCACAAAGGATCTTCTCTTGCTTTGTTTACTTTGGGAAAAGGAAACTTTCAGATGAGACAGGTATAGATGTGTAATTAGACAACATGTCTGCACTGCTCTGACAAATTTCATCCTGGATCGAGCCGCTAAAACACCTGCTCAACAAAGCACCAGCTGATGTGACAGGCCAATAATTACACAGGATTATCCTCCGTTACCATTACTTTGTTTCTTTACCCTTTCATTTCCAGCCATAATGTAAGAAATTGTAGCAAATGCTGGCTTGTGGCAAGAGGAGGGGATGATTACACAAGAAGAAAACAACAGCAGTGGAAGACACTGAATGCAAACCACATAGCAGCCTGTCAAGGAATCATTCGGACAGTCCTATATTACAGTGTCTTTCAGCAGTTGGTCATCTGTCTAATCGGTGCACTGGAACTTAATGGAATTATTATTAAGACCGAGACAGACAGAGGGGGAAGGGGTCATTGTGGTCATATTTTAAATGAAACATCTATGTTCCGGAGAGAGGGGAAAAATCAGCTGTGTGGATTCAAGACAGTGAGCCAATTCCCATCTGGAAACAAGAGATCTCACACCTGGAAGCCTTTGGAAGACCTGAAAGTGTGTTTATTGACAAGGTGACTTGGTTATTGTGTGCTTGTCACATGAGACTAAACAATAACAGTTTCTCATGTACACCATAAAGACAAGATGTCAAAAGGTCAGCTCATGACAGATTGAAGGCTTCTACAAAGAGCTAAATGACATGTGCAGTGTTCGATCAAACAGTAGCAAGTCTGTCATGTCAGCGTTTTGCCTCTGACGGAATGAATTATTGTTGCACTTGAGGATATGAAGCAAGATAAATACAAAGCTAACGATGAGAACAACATTCTTTTTATTGTTCAAATTTTTACAAGTGCTTTTTTTAAACTAAAGATTTCTAAACATAGTAGCTTTCTTTAGAAAGAATCATTTTTTTTCTATTTGCACACAAAAACAGAATTATTTTTTTACTTTTTAGCGCTTAAAACTTGTAAAATTAAGGTAAGACTGAAGGTTTCTTTTCCAAACAAAAGCTTCAGCAAGGTTTTGAGCTGTCACTTCAGAAAGCATCATGCAAAAAACAAAAGAAATCAGTTTAGTTGATGCGCACAAAGCAGGAGATGGATTTACAAATTTATGACAGCATTGTGTCAAGATCTATAGTGAGAAGTAACATCAAGAAATTCAAAGAGAGTCACACAGTACAGAACAAGCCTGGCAGAGACGTGTCTAAAGGCCCCAGAACAACTGTCAAGACACTAGTTAACGATTTAGTTGAGTCAGGAATCGTAGTCTCAAGGACATTAATCACTAGAACTTTGTGCAGGAATGGACTGCGATTTCACAGACCAAGAAAAAAAGTGGAAGGAATCATAAAGAAAGAATATGTGACTACTTTCATGGGGGGAAGCTAATAATTCTGTCTTCACTTGTATGAAGATTGTCTTCATCTTCCTCAACCCCAACCAGATGGCTGCCCCTCCCTGAGCCTGGTCCTGCCAGAGGTTCCTTCCTGTTAAAAGGTTTTCCTTCCCACCGTCACCAATCGCTTGCTCAAAAGGGGTCATCTGATTGTTGAGGTTTTCGCTGTATCATGGTAGAGTGTTTACTTTAAAATAAAAGCGCCTTAAGTCAACTGTTATTGTGATTTGGTGCTATATAAATAAAACTGAATTGAATTGAATAAGTGCACGTGGTATCTCCTTGTTTTCATCAAGAAAATAGATGCTGATGGACTATTTATAATGTTTTCTCATTATACATTATAAGAGTTGTTGCTGCTTAGGCAAAATCTGAGGTGTACATCGGAAATCGATAGGGCTTCCCCAAAATGAACAAGAACTAGAGGATAGGAATAGTCAAAGAGTTGCATTTAAATTTTATATTTGGATGTTGTGGGTTAAATCAAATGGCACAGTGCCAGAGTAGGAATGAATAGTGTCTTTATGCAGCAGATGGGACATAATGACACTGCACTACAACAGTACAGTTTTCATCAGCTTTCAGGTACGGGACTTGAGTGCACGTTATTACAACAATATTCACACAAGAGGGACCGCATTGGGGAATCCATTGCTGTTGAAAAGGGATGTTTGAGAGGTGGCACGGCCTTACGTTTTGTAAACTGTTACAGGTTGAATTTACTCTACGAGAAGAATGGGCAGTCAAAACACTGATATACTTGACCAGGTCGGTCCACTCAGCAGGAGTGGTGCTGCAGAAGTGCTACTTTCAATCAATGCTCCTCATTGTTGGCTGGAGAAAAACTTCAAAAGCACTTGGACTGCACTCTCAAGAGCCTTTCCCACCACTGCGGCTCCCACACCGAAGCCAGCGCTTCTTTCTCGATACCTGCACTTGTGTGTTACATCCAATGTGACTAACAAATGTTACAGTTTGGCATGAATGCGTCCGACGTTCACGTCATGCTCTTCCTGTTTTCTTGTGTAGTAATTAGATACAAACAGAAAAGCAACATAGCTTCATCCAAACAATAAAGAGACAGATTGACATTCTTCTCATCTTTGGCTGTAAGTTCCAACCACTGGATGCTGAGGTCTGGGCTGGAAACTATGCAAAGAGCATGGCCTTTAAACTCTATATGAGGCCATCGCCTAACTCTCGAGACGCATCTGGTCAACAAGGCTGTCCTTTGTGAAGGCCTCTACAATTAACAGAGGAAAGGAGGCAAAGATTAAAGGGTCATGTTCAGGGAAGATGTAAATATAACTGACATTTCCCATTTTAAATCGAAGTCGGGAGGATCAGCATCTGTGGGTGCCGGTTTGGAGTAGCTGAATCAGCCACCTCCCCATGCACAAGGTTGTGGTGATGAAATGGGATTAGTGACAAGAATACTGTTTGGCCAGTCTCTTTACAAAATTGCTCTGTCTGAGCAGGGAGACAGATGAAGGACTTCAGGAGATCCATCGCTCAGGTCAGCTGAGGAAGACCCACAAATTCAAACAGGAAATACTCTTTCAACACAAAGCAATAACAACTCCACACAGTTTACATTACACTGACCTGTCTGCAGAGTTCTGTGGGAGACTGGAAGCAGTTTGTTTTGCGAGTTACATGTAAAAGTTCATGCCGCAGTTGGAAAAACCAACACTTTCTCTCCCGTGAGAAGAGCTCATAATGAGTCATGTGTTTTGATTATGAAGCAATTTAGAACCAGATAGGAGAGCTGCAGATACCTACTCAAGAAAGTCGGTGATGTACTTGCGACTGCACTTGGACCACGACCAAGGGTTGGTATCATAGTTAAGTGTAGGAGCCATAACGTGATACTGGTGCTTTATCCCTGCCTCCCGGCATTTGGGGTTGTCATCATGAGGCATGTTGAACCTGGTGCAGAACAAACAAAAGGGGGAATTTAGAGATTGTGAGGGGTATATATAACAAACACACACAAAGTGGTTATCAGCCGATTATTAGATATGCCATAGTAAAAAGGATAAATGTCTAAGATTGACTCTCGGTCATTTGTAGCAGGGGGTCACATCACAACCAGCCCGCAGATCCGGCAATACCTTTGAGTTATGCCCCACACTTTGCACTTTTCCTCTACTGGTCTGTTTGTTTTCCACTTCCAAATACATGCACATCCTTATTTGTATTATTTGCTAAATATTTATAGAGTAAAATCCTTAAAAGTTTCAATAAAACTCCAACTGGCCAGTAGGTGGTGCAACATTGTCTTTAAAATGTCACACTCCATCTATCAGCATCTATTGGCTTCAACATCGAGAACAACATGCGAGTGAGATCTACCTCCAGCTTAGAGGTCAAAGCTTACCATCTCATATTCTCAAAGGGCTTAATGTATAGAGAAAGGCAGGGGCAATAGCACCACACACATCAGTTGCTCTCACAGACAGGAGAACAAGACTGATGTCTACACCATGTGACCAATAAAGCTGCAATAACATTGTCACAAACATCTGTTGAGATAATAATATTTCCTGTATTTTCAATAAGTCCAAAAATCAGTTAACCAGCTAATTGTTTGAGCATTTGTCTTTAGCGATCAAGCAGTGAGACGGGAGTCTTTGCAAAAGAATAACTGTACGTAATGAGGCATGGCATCTGCAAACTAATGAATTCATCCAGGCTGTCTGTAGCTGGCAGTCTCATAGAGCAGGTTTTCTTGATCATGTCCAGAACAGCGGAGTCCAGCGTAGATGTCCTGTTTTGTACTGCGGTTTGGCGCATTACCCATAAATACATGCACGCATGAGTGCACATGTATTTATACACACAGGATCCCATGCAGCTGTATGATGTCTTGAGATGTTTACGCCAGGATGTGGGCCAGTGCTGTGCTCTGGGCTGGAGCTGAGGGTCAATCCATACCACCACACAAACAAGATCTAGCATGGCTGGCATGAAGCCCACCCTACGGGAGACGGAGGGCCTGAGGGCAAACACCCAGGAAATAATTAAGCCTCTGGCACAGTAATAAGCTCTGCACACAAACCAAGCCGTTGGATAATACTCACAACATCAAAACTGAATCAGCAAGTATTATGCAAAAGATTTTTTTGTCACTTATGATGTAAAAAAAAACATGTAAATTAAATTGAGTTTCACAAAAAAAAGGAGAGAGGAAACATAAAACTGGATATGTTGCGTCAAATAAGTCGATTTTGTCATTTTGATGATGGGTGATCTGGGAAATGTGGATGCTATGATGAGTTATTTGAACCAGATCTGAAAATTACAAATGAGAATACAACCTTAAAATCCTGAGATGAGAGCCTTTTAGTGTAATGAGGTTATAAATCAGGCACTTTTGTGGCTAGATCAATAGACGAACCAATTTCAGTGATTTACATGCATCCGAGCCCACTCACTTTAAGTTCTTAACAAGAAAACTGCGTCGCTCTGTGCACATCACTGTCCCAGTGCCACTCTGCCACCCTATTTGATGGATCTTCAGCATTAAAAAAGTATTTCTTTGATTAAAATCCTTTGAAAAGCACTTCAAGAGAGGCAGAGCTCACTGTCTGTGAACTACACGTCTTAGCTGCTCTGAATGTACTTTTGTCCACGAGAAGAAACCATCTTTTACAATCCCAGTAATTTTATCCCATTAGCTTTCTGGGGTTTTTTTGGTGTGCACTTTACACACTTGATATACTTTTTTTGCAAAATGTCAGGAAGATTTATTTTTGATGTGGGACACCTGAAGCCAGACAAACTTTTTAAGTCCTCATACATGTCACCTTTGAGGAGCTATCAAGTGACGCCACGCCACCTAAAAATCCCTACGCTGCCTATTAGTAATCGAACATTCTCACAGTTATCTGAGAAAGGCCTCCCATCCATTAGTCTAAGTCTCTGATTAGTCTGCAGTGCTCTTGAGTGGGTCCCATTACCTGACACTAGCTTTCTCACTCATGAGAGTGAGAAAGCGAGAAAACACTCATGAGAGCTCACGCCTGCAAACACAGCGATCTGCCATGCCAAGAGACAGAGCCAAGTGGGCCTCCAGCTGCTTGAACTTCAGCATAAACAGATCCACATGAGACTCGAAGTAAAAAGGGGAGGGTGTAAGCTCGGTCCATCTGCTGCTGCTCTGGTCCAGTCTCTCCACTGGAAAAATGTGTGACCGTGGCAGAGGAACTAGAAAAAATATCTTTCATTCTTAACTATTACCTCACAGGCTCACACTGACAGTGAGCCTTTTTACTACCCAGATGGAGGGAAGCAGAAGGAAAAAAAAAACAAAGACAGAGGCCTTGTCTTTATCCAAAAGTAAGCACTCTGTTTTAAATCACCTGGAGCGTTCGCAAGAATGAGAAGGTAATGAGTTATTTATCATAATTTCGCCACAAATGGATGTTTGGAATAAACATCGCTTCATACGAGAGATAAAGTCATGTGTTTTGACTCGGTCATTTGAAGACAGATTATGCGTACGAGTCTTTCTTCACTCCACACATGTGGCAGTATTTGCTTGTTGTGAAAACACTCTCTGGCAGAAAGGCATGTTGTGATAACCCCGCTATTACCCGCTCGAAGGCGAGCCGCACATGATGGCAATGTGACATCTCCAGTTTGTTTTACCTGTCTTTGGCGCTGAAGAGTGAGGAGAGAGACTGGAGGGCTTTCCAAGTACTAAATACAATATTTAGCTTTGTACTTGCTCCTTGTACCATTTCCAAGAAAATCTTTGTGGTTGTTCATCAATGCCAGGTCCAAATATTATTAGGATTTTTGTTTTGTTTCTTTACGACATCCACATAAAATTGTGTCTTTGAGCTTATAGCTATCGAGGTAAAGCTCGGACAAATGGAGGGTTAACATCCTGAGCTCTATAGTAAGGCATTGTAGGCTGGCATGTTATTAAAAGTCAAGTTTTTTTTTTCTTTATTATGTTTTGCACCTGTGTCTGCTGCACTCTGTGTCTCTTGATAAGAGGGCTTTTGTAGTCAAGCTTGGCTTTGAGTGGTGACATACGTCCTATGTGTGTGGGTGTGCTGAGTTATGGGGGTGGTGGTGGGGCCACAGGTTGAGAACTGGAACTTACACATGGCCCAGCTCATGAGCGATGGTGAAGGAGGCACTAATTCCATTTTCCTCACTAATGGAGCAGCTCCGGTACGGGTCGCACATGGTCCCCAGCTCAGCAAGCCCTACAGGGTCAACACACGCCCACACGCACACATAGGAAAACACACAGATCTGCATAAACATATACAAGCCAAGTGTGTCTGGGGGGGGGAAATAGTTGCTTGAGCGTTTGAGACGATTAAAGGCATCAAAACTTCTGTTTCCTAAGAGAGATTAGCACTGCCACAGTCTCCCTCCTTCCATTTCTACCACTGTTCTGTCACGATAATATTATTAGCGGACAGCTTGCCATAAACTCATTACAGCACAGTTCATGAGCTGTGGTCAGTGGAGTGGAAAGTTCACTGTAAAAGAATTTCACGTGCAGATATTTTTGCATGAAAAACCAAAATTTTACCTAATGTGTCACATTTGTCTTTAGCGCGGCAGATGTCTTCCCTGTGAAAAAAAACCACACCATCCTATAAATCCCTTCTGAACGCTTGAGCGACTTGCTTTCGAGGAGGTGAGGGGTGGGAAATGCAGATACCTGGTTACTAGGAGCGCAGTGTCGTGGTGAGAAGGATGGCTGTCGTCCTGGACGTTGTGGCTCTGCTGCCAAACACAGAAGTTGTGCAGGGTGGTGGCAGCGTTGAAGCTCACAGTGGGACCTTCCTGTTTTGGGTGAAACAGCAGTGGGGTTGTGACCAACAAACTGGGCTTACATACAGTAACCTTTTTTAATAATGGTGGTATAGACATATTAGAACATTATGTTAAAAGAATCTTTCTTATGTTTTTGTCCATTATGATTATAATGGTTGGACTAAAGATTTAGGTACTGGAATTTTGGAAAGAAGGACATAGATTGGTCATTTTTCAAGGACTTCCTGCAACCCGACATAGCCTTATGTTCTTTCTTGTGGTCCTTTCAATAACAGAGGTAGTGAGGAAACTCACCGTGACCAAAACTAACCAAAGAAAATGCCTAGGCAAATGCCTACTTATTCAAAAACTGATAACAGAGCATTTCATTTGCAGGTGGCTAGCAGCCTTAGTACAGTATGATTTGTATTCCACATAAGCCCGACAAGAAAGACAGTGTCCTTTCAAAGAGGCCCCACAGAGAAAAAAAAGCCAAGCCAGAGACACCTGCAATGACGTCAGCCACGCGCAGATGACCTGCGTACACGTAGCATTCAAGACCCCGTACTCACCTGTTCATTGTGGATGATGACAAGCTTGACAATCTTGATGCTGATGAGGTTTCCTATGCTGGGGTCCCTGTACACTGCTGCTACCTGTAACAAAGACAAAACACACAGACAAAAAAAATGCAAACCTCCACTAACCTGAGTCAGAGCAGAGCTAGAGCCATGTATTAGTTAAAATACTTGGAATGGGAACACACAGTCAAGGCTCTTTTAGCTAAGCTCTATTTTGGTTTAATCAAAATAACAGCAGCTCACAAAGTCAAAGAAAGCACAAAGTGCCTCCTTGAGGGTAAGTTTAATCAACAAAGTATTTAAACCAATTACAACCCCCCCCCCTCCTCCCAGAAGACCATAGAAAAGAAAAAGAAAAGAAGGAAACTGGACCTAGCTACAAATGTGAAGCAGCCCCTCTGTGAGGACAGCAAAACATTCCACCTCTTTTCCCCTCTGCTACTCTTGCATTTCTCGTGCACCCCTGTCACGGTCAGCCAGCAAGAGTACGGCCTCTTGACAGGAACTTATTAGTTACTATAAACATTTAATCATAGTAACATAGAGGGAAGTAAACGTAGCCAAGGCTTGCCCAGGATGGGTAAAAAAACGAGGCTGTCTTTGTATGCACGTCATCCAACGGTGACACATGACCCCGCTCATTAGACTCTCACCTCCAGTTTATGTTCTCATGCGATCAGTCTAACAGCCAGAAGCGAGGGGGACGACACCATAAATTACTACAAAATGCGCTCAGGAGCTGATGTTGTTGACAAATTTAAACAGTAAAGATTTTTTTTTTGGACTCCCTTGACTTTATATTTTTCTACATGTACAACATTTTTTCACATGGTTAAAAGCTACCTTCTTAAAATAACAGCAAGACATACTCTCTCTCTCTCTCAGGGCTCATATCTATACAGTTTATCGGGATGACCAATAGAAAATAATATGGTAAGTTTGGATATATTGTGGCAAAAGTAGAGCAAATGTAACCATTTGAAAGAGAACGGGGAAAAAAGGATGCATTTGTGTATGGCTGCCCCCTGGTCTGCAGACATAAACATGATTTGCTGTCGAGCTTTGCAATAAAACCTGCCCAATGCAACACCCACTATACTCCAGCAACCTTGCTTAAGGACAATACACTGACAATCATTACTCCTCTGCAAGTAAATGAGTGTTTCAAACATTTTGCCTGTTATGGTGTAGAAACAGCAGATACTAGACTCAGTTCAATTAATAACCCGTCCTGAGTTGAGACATTTTTACTACCCAGTCCATCACAGTGTCACTGGCTTAATTACCAGCCTTCCTTCACAGTCAAAAGCAGGACTCATAAAGAGGTCAAGGTGCTGGACAGGCTAACGGGGTTTGTTTGGCATATGCAGAAGCATGCTGAGGTTACATCGGAGTTAAGAACCAAAAATGCCAAACAGTAAAATTTGAGACTAGAAAAACACAGACCTGGACTGCAGTTTACACTGGGAAATTGCTTTAATAGTGGAAAGAAATATATCACAGAGTATGTGGCATATACGTCCAAACCTTAATTTTTAAAAATGTTGTCAAATGTGCCGCATTCACCGAAGAAGCTTCTGAATACTACTGTGACTAGAATATCAGATTGCACTTTATTTCTGTTGCGTTAATTTCAGCAGAGTTTATCATTTTTAAAAAGGTTCAATAGCATGAGTGTCATTGATTTACTATTAAAATCTCACCCTCATGATGGAGACAAGAAGTTTCTTATTTGAGGTTGTTTTTTACTGTAAAGTTTTGCAGCTAGTGTGTTATTGGCTGAGTTTGGAAAGGCTGAATTAAAAATATACATATATTTATTCAGGCTTAGGGTGTAATGGTAATCATCTAGAGATTTGTTACAATTAGAAAAAGACTGCATGTTTTCCCTGTAAATTTCCACCTTTGTGTAAAGTACATTAAATTCAATTCAGCTGTGCTGTACACTTGGCATCAATTAAATTAGATCCATCTAGTGGAAAGGTTAATGTTTGTAAGTGTATTCCATCAAGCCTAATTTTGATCTAGGTTGAGATGCTCATTTGCACGTGGGGAAAAAGCAAGCCGAGCATACAGCCAAAGAACATGACCACATTAAGTTAAACATTGCTTGGAAAAAAATATGGATTTAGCCCGTCTTTAGCAACCAAGCAAGCTTCATTTGATTCACGTTTAACTGACTATTCTACAAGTCTACAAGTTTAAATGATTCAATGACTTGTGAAATCTGCTGTGAACAACCAGCATGGCTAACGTTCAGAAGTTTGTCTTGTTCTTTCGCTAAGTTTTGTTACTTTTCAGTACTTTCAATGAACCTCTAAATCTTTCAGTCATTGATGTTTATTTAACCAGTGGTTAAATTAGTTTAACAGCTGATTTTAAAACCCTTCTCCTCACATACAAGGTCTTGAGTAACTAGCCACATCTTATGTTAAAGACCTTATACTAGTATGTAATACCAACACAGGTCAGCATAAAGAGTAATGTAGATATGTTCATACAGCAAGGCAATGCCAGCAAATAATACTGAGCAAAAACACATTTAAACACTGAAAAAAAATTAGAAACATTAATTTACTTACTACTGACATGATTGTTAGAATGTAGTGCTCTAGGTTGCGTCCATGGTGACGCACCATTTTGGCATCTGCTGTCACCATCAGCTCAACGTAGCGAGGATAGGACAGGAATCGCTTGCGCCTGCGTGGCGATCTTGGGTGTGGGCTGGGGGAGTTGTTCTCATGCATGCGTTGGTCCTCTACTGTGGCTCTGAGAGATTCTAGCTCCTCTCTCATGGTCCCTCTCATCTCTGAAGAGGCAGGGTTCTTCAAGTTATCTGTTTAAGAAAGAAAATAGTCTTCATGTAGTAATTGAAGAATTAGCCTTTTTTTAATGGGCTACTTAAGGTCATAAAGATGTTTCATAAGAGATCAAGCTACATCTACAGTTCAGTGCCATGTTCTGGCTCTGCTTAATTCCAATTACATAACTGGACTTCTGTGGCAGCCACCTGTCATAAACCGTCTCATTCAAGTGTTCAGGAAAGCAGTTGAACCCAGAGACACAGAGTCACTGGTGAGCTTTGAGCCTATGTTTTACCTCAGGCAATCTGGATTCTCCTATCTCAAACGAAGCCACACAAACCAAGAAATCCCTTAAATGGACTTTACTGAGTCACGGAGACTAGGCTCAGTTTACGCCATGCAGAGGTATGTAAAAATCCTCAAATTATTCCACTCTGGATAGCCCAGTCAGTGTATTATTTTGGTAAATTGTTACAATCGTGGTGAAAGGAACACATTAACACTGAAACAGTTCCATTCATACGCCGCCTCCAACAGCAGCCTCAGACCCAGAATGACAGCCATACACTGTGCACACTCAAATGGCTCACTTCTCTCAGCTGAAGCGCACGTGTTGTGCTGGCTACAAACGGTAGATTCCATCATCATGACAGAGTGAAGTTAAAAGAGGAACACAGAGGCAGAGACACAGACCGATTGCCTATATTATTAGAGGCAAGGCAAGAAAAACTTGCTGTACTTAAAAATGAAGCAGCGTTGACTGCACATTAATAAGAACCCTGGAGTTCTGAATAAAAAAAGGGTGGAAAAAAAAAACAGTGAGTCAGGCGGGGGGAAGAGAACAATCAAAGAGAAGATTCATGGATGTCGTGCAGGAGGACATGCAGAGGGTTGGTGTGACAGAAGAGGATAGTGGGGATAGGGTGAGATGGAAACAAATGATCTGCTCTGGCCACCCCTAAAAGGACCAGCTGAAAGAAGAAAGAGAAGACCAGAGGAAGTAGCACAGAAAAATATCAGGAGCCACTGATGAAACAGCTAAGCAGTCACAATGAAAGATTTCACTGTTAATTTCCTATTTTGTCAAAACTCAAATTGCTATAATTTTTAATAAATGTTTGTACATATAGCTGTACTATTTTTCTTTTACCTCCATTAAACCAAGCCGCAAAAGGGACACAATGTAGCAAAAGTTGCTAAAAAAAATTACACTGAATAAGTAATTACTTTAAGTAAGACCACTAGTGCTTACGATCCAAGCATAGTTTGGAATCCGTCATCCTCCTCAACTTTGGATAACCCGATTACAGTGAAGACTTCCATTGTGTTCTGTAAACTCAATCTTTCCAGACAGTCACACAGAGACAGATTGTGTGTAACTGTTAGATTAGGGAAAAAAAGAGAAAGGAAAACTCATTCAGTGCTCCGTGAGTATTCAAGCGATGCCCCCAGTGGGCACACGAGGCGAAGCGTGACTCCCTGGCACAATGGCCCACAGCTCTTGCCGCCGTGAGGCCCAACCCCATGCCAGAACCAGCATCCAAGCCAGCGCCAAGCCGGTCTGTGCCCGTGCACGCAGCCCGAGCAGCTGGGCCAGCACAGAGCTTTGTATTTTCCAGGGAAAGAAAAGTCTCAAAGGCCAAAACCCACCGCACTAAACCCCTTAAACAGACTCATTGCTGCAGACAGTCCGACATCAAAGGGATTATCAAAGCATAGAGGAGTATCTCTCCATCCTCAGAAATTGGTGTTAAGACTCAGGGTAAGCAAGTGTGTGATGGAAAAAAAAGAGGAGGAGGTGAAAATATTGTCTCTGCTATAATAGCCTTTGAATCAGTGCAGATTAGCCACACACAACCTTCCCAAATCGCCTTAGGTTGAAATCCCCCTCTCGCTAGGTAGTGAGCTGCTACTTACACCATGAGAAGACAGGGGTGACTGACCCGCTGTACGCACAGAGACATTACATCACCCACCGGGCACTGGAAAAATCATCCAGAGAATGTCTTCATATCTCTGGGCTCTGCACGTTGGAATTTACTACCAAAAAGAACCTGATAGATATTATTTCTTTTCACACTTGGAAAAATGTCATAAGCGTTAGCCAATAAAATAGAACTTCAGAGGTTTCTCATAACAGGGAACATTAAAAAGGGGCCCTGCATGGCATGAGTGTAGGCATTTCTAACTTACAATCTGGTCGATTCCAATGTACACATAACTAAAACAGACCAAAAGAACACACTCACTTCTCTGTTCAAACACCTAATTGACTTGTGGATGTGTAAATCTTTATATCACTGTGCCAAAAGACAATCAAAACAATGAACATTACCCTGTTTATGTATTCACTCAATGCCATGAATAATTGCAGACAAAATATCCCATGCGCACAATGACTGAACACTTTTAAACATATTTAGACATTTTGATTGGGTTTGAACGGCCACATATGTTAACAGTTAAGCATTTATTTACATTAATCCATAAACATTAAAGTGTGGAAATATTTTGCTGTTGCATAGACTTTTAGTTTGAGTCCATCTACGTATCATCGTATGTTTTACCATCTTTTGCTGACCTTAAGAGTTGTCATCTTTGGCTACACATTAAACAGACAGTACATTTTCCAACGAGTACAGGTAGTGCCTGCTACTTAAAAAAAAATCAGACAGCGTGGTTATTGGAATACAAGTTAAGAGGGGAAAAACTTTGAAACCACCGCAGACAGGGGCACAATTAAGTGCAATTCTGCGGCTAGACAGTGGAGAACTAAGGCAGCTAATTGCTTCTGCTGAAGAAGGCTTTTAAAAGTGAAGTAGCGTGGCTGTCGACATCACTGGAAGTATGGTCTTTGTACACTTGCAGTCCACTCGGGTGATATTTTCAGTTCAGAGATAAAGACAGCATAGAGGTCGGCTGCAGACCTCCTGAAATGACAAAACACTACTAGTGGATCAGAACTGGTGACGGGTAGTAGCCTGGAGTGTTATCTTAGCCAAACTAACATACTCCTGATGTCTAGTTTAAAGAGGTTCATCCAAATATACTAAAGATTAAACCCTTATGAAAATTTTGGATTTGGATACGCAAGAAGCAACCCTTCCTCTTTGTTGAATACACGTCTTCAAATCTTACAGTAATTTGGTTACATCTGGAAGACCGAGTCAATAGTTTATAGGAAAGATGTCGGCGTTACAAGGAAGTGCCAATAAAGAGCAAATACATCATTTTCTAAAGCTCTTCTAAATGTGTCAAAGATTTGATGAAAAGTCTCTAATAATATTATCTTTTATTTATCCAAATAAAAGTCCCATTGAGATTAAAAATCCTTTTTCAAAAGTGACCAGGTCAATACAGAGGCGACGATTTAGTAATTCTAAACATAAATAAATAGTTTCTGATTGTACTGACATACAAAACAAGCGAGTGAACACAACATATACATCATATACAGTGTTGTATATATATATACAATAACACAGAACCAGAGCCACTTCAAGAGCAAAGACATTAACAATGAGCACTATGTTCTCGATCCTTTGAAACTCCCCGACAGTAACTCATCTGGACAGTTTCCTGTCCTTCTGTAGATTATTCTATAAAAAAAGGGGCAGCTTATTTTAAGATCTTTTTTTATGGGGACAAATATTGGCAACATTTTCTGTGAGGGCCATACTGATCATGGTTTTACACATGTATGTACACAGGTACACGAAACCAGCCCAATCGGTGATTTACATACACAAGATGCTAATAAAATGCAAAGCAGCAAATTAAACAGGATCTAATCCCTTCAGGTTTGGTGAAACGCATTCCTAAAGAGCAGCATCAACCTCAACCCTGCCTTTAAAAAAGTCATGTATAACACATCACCTATTACTTCACGAAATATACCTATTTCTAATTGTAGAAAGTGTTACAGTACTGACATCAGTTTCTTTTCTCACATCACCTGTGAAGCACTTTTATGCAATCACATGTTAAAATAATGTTAAAATTCTATCTGATAAGGAGGAAATATACAAACCTTATGTTTAAATATTGAGATGTTGATTTTACTCCAAGACAATCAGTATGGATGACTTAATTACATCTGCCATATTTTAAAAGAAACCCCTACTTTAGATACTGAACCATAATTGATCCTTACATTAAAAAAGTACTGTATTTTCTGCACTATAAGGCGCACTTAAAATCCTTTAATTTGCTCAAAAATCGACAGTGCACCTTATAATCTGGTGCGCGTTATGTATGAATTCTGGTTGTGCTTACTGACCTCAACCGATTTTATGTGGTACACGGCGCTCAAAAATCTGTCAAAAAATGTTTTAGTACGACTTCGGTAAGCTACGAAGCCGCACCGCTTGATGGATTGACGGAGCATTACGGCTAAAGTAGTCAGGAGCCTCGCGCGGAGTAATCTGGGTCCAAAACTCTGTCCGCTTC
>VUQG01024343.1:1715-14106 GCA_015106755.1 Etia nguti | reverse complement strand
GTCCAAAAAAAAAACGAGCGACATTTCTGGGTCCATTTTCAAGTTTTCGCACTGTGGCGCTAGTGACCGGAAAAACACGGAAGAAAGGGCGGATTTGGAATGAAGGCTAGAAGGCTGTCCACAACCCATCTGTTATGTTGTATACTCATTGTTCGTTCAATAAACTTTCTATGGAGAAAAAAAAAGGGGGCTGTCCACAGCCGCTCACTTCCTGACTACCTGTCCGTCGAAGGACACTACCTACGTGACGTAGGTAGGTAGGATCCTTCGGAGCATCCTTCCCCTGAATTTGGACACGGTCACAGTGTTTTAATTTTGCTGCCACTCCTACCTACAATGCAACGCGCGCAAGTCACGTGGTCTGTCAAGGTCTCGCCCCGGAAGTGGTATTGATGTTGGCGGAACAGAAGCTAAGCTAACAGGCTAACGGAGCAAAGATCGGAAGATGAGAGCGTAACGGATGGCTGCCGGTTTCAGTCTGACGGTAAGTCCTTCCCTTCCGTCCGTGTGATCGGTTCCGTCTCCTGGATGACGGGTCCCGTTCTATTTATTGATCTTAGAGACGCACTAAACAAACCATACTGCGCCTGCTCAGTGTGTGAGCTAAGCTAATATTAACTTTCTCTAACCCACACAAACACCAACATGTTTATGTTTGCTGAGCAGTTTGTCAGCGAGCCTGAGCTTTAATCGGCTCTGTGTGGATCCACCATAACACCGTGAAGCTCCCGGCAGGTCCTGTGCTGATGTTGGAGCTCTGCGGTCACTGAGTTAGCACAGCGCTGGAGCCCCGGCTCGGTCACAATGGTCACACCGTTCCCGGAGAAGCTCCGAACTGTAACTTGAATGCTGAGCTTGAGCTTGGTTGTTTAGCCTTTTCACTTACTTACTTTAACACACTGTTTTATTTTGACACCTAGCTGTAAATGGGTGTTTGGATACTTTATTAGGTACATCTTGCTAGACCCTAACCTAACCCTCTCTCTGTTTATCAGTAACTAGTCGTGTGCCAGCTGTGACTCCAGCTGTTCTGTGATCACCTGTTTCATCATAAGCTGACTGTCAAGTTTAAGCCTTTATACTCAGATTTTATAAGATGATAAACATCGCTGATTGATCAGTAGGAGATAAGCTCGGTGTGAAGAACATCAGAATTTAAACCTTCGTTCAGATTAATGAATTTATCAGCAGCTGAAGGTGGAGTTACCACATTGATCATTTTATTGATCTCAATCATTAAGGGTCTCATTGCTCTCTGTGTGTCTCAGATGATGGCGAGGCGGCGTCTCGCTGAGGAAGATGTCTGTCCTCTGGAGGTCAAATATTTGAGGACAGAGAGAGGGATGGTCACGCAGCCGCAGACGGGAAGTCCCACTGACACACAGGATGCCACACCTGTCTCAGGTGATGTTATCATATCTAATGGTGTTTAACAGGAAGGATGAATTCACCAGGTTTAATCTGATTGGCTGGTTCAGTCTGTGTGCAGGTCTCATGAGACCTGCACAGGTGAGGGTTACAGGGTTACCCTCCCTCCGTGCTGTGCAAAGATCAGCTAAAGGAGGCGGAGCTAGCGTTTGTTCACACCCGGACTTTCCTATTCAGGTGGGCAGATGATGGGAGAGAAAGTGGTCACTGTTGAGACTAGCGATGATGAACTGGGACGACTGGATATTGACCTGGACAGGAAGTCCAAACAGCTGAACCTGACGTCCAGCAACGTGCGCGCCATCCTGCACGTGAGCAGCACACCACCACACACACATGCACACTAACGCGTACTAACACAGACACTCAGACATGTGTGTGTTTCAGGAGGTGATCACTGACGAGCGTGTGGTTGCCATGATGAAAGCGACGATCAGAGACACTCAGGACCTCCCCATGTTTGTGAGTTTGTTCACCTGTCTGTGTGTACCTGCACCTGTCAGTCATTTGTTGCTTTTTTTTTTCCTGTATGCATGTAAAATAGAAACAGTCTTCTCTCTTTCTGCCTGTCTCGCATCAGGAGCCAAAGATCTGGACTCGGTCCAGACTCAAACAGAGCCTTCAGGTGAGTTCAGCATCCCACAATCTTCTCTGATGGTTTACCTGTGAAACCAGAGTCTGACCTGTGTGTCTGCTTTCAGCCTGTGAACTGGGGTCTGTCTGCAGTGAACAAGGTAAACTCATCAGACTGTGATGAAAGGTTTTAAGTTGGAATTGAAATGTTTTTAGTTTCAGTGATGCTGATTTTACCCTCGTACCTGTCCGTCCTGCAGGCCCCTCAGTTTATTGACATTGAACTTGAGGATAATGAAGACTCGTCTGATGAAGAGTATTGTCCTGATGAAGAGGAGGAGGAAGATACAACCGAGGAGGTGAGTCTTTAACCTTTCACCTTCCTGCTTTCCTCAGGAAACTGACCTCACCGTGCTGTCATGATGTGACACGTGAGATCCAGGTTATCAGTAAGAGACACTAATCCAAACTCTGAGGACCAGAAACAGGATGAACAGCACCTGTGCAGTCTCACCTGCAGCAGGTGACTCTGACACTCTGTGAGGCCTCATTTCTCGCTCAAACATGATGCCACACACACACACACACACGCACACGCCCTCAGAGTGTGAGAATTTGTGTAAATGAAGATTTCAGGACTTTCGTCTGTACAAACCTTTTCATCTTCACAGACATTCCTCAGTGATGCTGACAGCCTGGCTTCACCTCCCAGAATGCACCTGGGCTCCCAGAACAAGTCTCCAACACACCTGAGGATGGACAACTCCCTGCAGGTTTGCTGACCTCTGACCACCACAAAGTGGTACAGTGACCTCTCACCCTACAAGCTGCTCTGACCTCTGGCTTATTGCTTAGAGCTATGAAGGAAACCCACGCGACCAGATGAGTTCCACCTGTGCTCCTCAGCTCCTCCCTCCTCCTGAATCGTCCTTCCTGGAGAGACTCAAGGCTGTGGATGAGGAGTTGGATTACAGCCCCTCATACACCTACGGTCAGGTAACATCTGTAACCAGGTAACAGCAGGGATATCAAACTGTTTTTAAACACTTCCTGTTACTGTGTGATGTCAGACTTTGTGTTCTCACCTTATTAATTAGATGGGGGGTAAATACCTGTGATGTTTACCGCCTGGTTTGATCTTGCACCTGTGTGTGTGTTTCAGTCTCTGGACAGGAAATCCGATGATGATGATGGTGGCGTTGATAATGGCTCCAGCAGTTTGGCGTACCGCACGCGCTCCAAACGTCCTCTGGTGGACGTCCCTCTGGGTCAACTGGAGGCAGAGCTTCTGCCTCCTGACGTCACAGCCGACATGTACGATGAGAGCAGTGCCCAGCGGGAGGAGGACCGCCATTGGACAAAGTGGCTGCAGGGCCTAATGGCCCCTGACTTTGAAGGTCAGAGGTCATGCTGGCGCTGGCTGCTTGAGGCTTCACATTTTAATTGTGAACCTGTTTTTCAAACCACTAAAAAATCTGATTTTATTTGCATGCTGATGGTGAACGTCCAGGATTGGAAAAACTTTACTGATATGTTAGAAATGGAAAACAAGCTCAGAAAAATGCTTTTGAGTTGAAAATGAGGGTCGTGGTTTCGCAGGCGGATTGTCTAACAGCAGGAAGTAAACAGCTCAAACAGCTGATGTTTGTTTTCAGAAGAGGCCGAGGACGACGACGACCCCGAGTACAACTTCCCGGAGGACCTGGATGAACCCGACCTGGAGGACTATAGGACGGACCGGGCTGTGCAGATCACCAGTAGGTGATGTGTAGTTAGGAGGAGGCGGAGCTTTGAGAGTGTCAGAATCCTCACTGTGAATTCTGCTTCCTGTTTTTCAGAGAAGGAAGTAAATGAGCTGCTAGAAGAACTCTTTGAAACTGTGAGTTCTTATTTTGTTTCCGCAAACTCGACTCGGTGCCTTTTTACACTCACAGGATTCGTCTTTAATGTCAGTCTGTGGGCGGAGCTTCAAACTTCTCTTTGTTTTGCTCTCCTCTGCAGCTCCAGGAGGAAGAAGGGGTGGTGGCTGAGGAGGAGGAGCATGAGGAAGAGGAGCCCCCGTCACAGACTGGCCTGAAGTTCAACGTGCCGCAGGCTTTACGGTACTGATACTTGCATCCCAGTGCATGATGGGAGCTCAGATTAGAAACATACAAACACATGTTAAAAAATATAGTTTTTAAAATATCACCGCAATCATAATCGTAATAGCATCACCCACTGAAACATCTGGAGCTTCATGAAACCACAGAGAGAAGCAGCTGGAGTCTGACGTCCAGAACATCTGGCAGCTGTTGCTCTCTCAGTTCACACAGAGTTAAAGAGCAGCTGTCTCCCTGATCTGCAGTTTTCCTACTATAACAAAGCATTTTATTCTGTTTTGTATAGTATGTCATTCTATTCTATTGTGTTTTTCTTAATGTTTACTGCTCTTGTACTTTCTGCCGTGCCCAAAAAATTTCCCACTAATGAGTGACTAATGAAAGTTTATCTTATGTTATGAAGCTGAGAGGGAAACACGCTGCTGCATCAAATTCAACACGAGAGCTTTTTAAAACAGTGCAGCGTTTCAGCACAGGCACAGTTTAACGCGTAGGTTGAACGTCTGTGTCTGATGTCATGTTCTCTGGACTGTTTGAAATGCTTAGATTATCTGCAGATCTGTGTTTCTACTGTTTCTACTTTTCTTCACATGTTACTGAGTTCTGGAAGTAGCTTCATAGATTTCATTTAACACAGTAGCTCCAGACAGTGTTCAGACCTTGTCGTGTCCAGCTGTTTTCAAACATGTTGTCATCCTGGTCACGTGACTGTTGGCATACGATGCGAGCAGCTGGTGTTTGTGCGGTGCCCTCACAGCTGAATGTAAAGCCGTGTGAACCAGGGGTTATGTCGCAGTGTTTGTAGGAAATTGACAATAACTGCTGATGAACGAGGAATGATCCTGAATAGTGTTTTACTGACGTTCATAGGCCGCAGCATTTATTAAAAACATTATTTTCTTAACATTATTTATAAAAGAACAAAAAGAACATTTCTGACTCTTTGCAGGGAGCTACTGTCACCGATCTCACGCCTCCTGATTCAAAGTATGAGTCTACTGAAACAAGTTGCCAGCAGGTTTAGGCTCAAGGTGCAACAGTAGTGACTCGGCACTGTGTTTAGAAGACTGAAATAACTGCCTAACACTTTAGTAAGGGTACCTGTTACTCTGCAGAGCATCTCAGAGAATCCTTCGAACTATGTTCTACCTGGGACGTTGTATCTTCAGTCCTGCTTTTCCACCGTATAGCACATCAGTAACTTGGATCTTCCTGTCATGTGGCGTGGAGCTAGCAGATGCTCCAGCTGGTTGAGTCGTTGGTTTTGGTCCCTCATCAGCAGCTGCTGGCGTGTGGCTGCACTCGACCATTGTGTTCTGGTAGATGTTGTCGTCGTCGTCATCAAAGGCCGGTCTCGCTCTGCAGTAGGGAACATACACCGTGCCTGTATCATTGATGGCAAGATTATATGATGTAATGCGGGTTTCATCACAGTGGCTGTGATCTGAACATGTATGAAGAGGCTTCGAGGCGTGAGGTGAACACCTGTGCACACACACACACACACACACACACACAGGAGTGGTGCACGGCGCTGCCTCCCGTTGGGACGGCGCAGCAGAGAAGTGCTGTGGCTGTTTGGGTCGGGAGGAAGACAAACGTCCTCTGCTGCTGCTTTTTCGCACAGATCTTGTGAAGAAGAGTCACGCTGAGAGGAAACAAATGGTCTATGAGGCTCCACCCCCTTAGACGTGAAACACTCGGTGGCCAAGTATCAGTATCAGTGATACACGCTCGCTCACAGTGTCTCTATTTGCTGTCCGTAGCTTTGAGGCGCCGTTAGCCAACATGCTAACAGAGCGGCGGCAGACGGTCAGAAAGCAGTACGAAGCTCAGCAGCAGCGGAGAGCCTTGCAGGACACGACCAATCACCTCACCTCAACTCTGAAGGACACGCCCACCCCTCCTCACAACGCCATTGCTTCTGTCTTAGTGCTGCCGCGTCGCATTGGCCCCTCCCTCCACCTGGACCTCACCCAGAAACTGCAGCTACAGCAGCAGCTGCAGCAGGTATGGAAGGTTACTTGTCTCACCCTCATGTTGTCCAGGTGTGTTTGCCTGATATCATGTGACTGTTTCTCTCCTAGCATGTGCAACTGCTGACTCAGGTTCACCTGCTCAGTCGCCACATTGCTGCGCTGAATCATGAAGCCTTCATCACCAAACGCTACCTGGTCAGTAAACACTTCTGAATTATACTACCTATAGCTGAGCAGGGCAGGTGTGCAATTACGTGGTGGGCATGTCCTCAGCTCTTGAACTACTTATTATTAATCTCTGGCTCTCTTTTATTGTATGGTCTACCTTACAATTAGGGCTGGGTGTCGTCACTGATCTCTACAACTGATTCTATTCGATTCAAACTCAGTCAGAAATATTGTCATTCTGATCATTTATCAGTACATATCCATATTTTTATATCTATGTATAAAAACAAAGCTGAGACTTCATTCACTGTTTTAGCTGTTTGGTGGTTGTTGAAATAGTTTTGTGAGCTTTAACCTGAGATTCTGGAGTTTCTGATAAAATACATTTATATTTAAAAATCAATTCAGGATTTAATGAATCTATATCGCTTTATTCAAACTAAAATCGGTTTTAATGGGGAAATGGATTTCTTTAAACCCAGCTCTACTTACAGTATAAAGCGCCTTCAGGCGACTGTTGTTGCTGTGTGAATGAAATGAAACTGAACCAGCACTAACGAGCATCTCCATCCTCAGGAGGAGCTGCAGCACTTCGCCCGCCATCAGGAGCAAGGCTGTGCCTTCAGTTGTTTCAGGGCGTGTAACCTGCAGGGGGCACTGGACCTCCTGCACGAGGTAGAGCAGAGGGACGAGCCTCCACCTGCTCCTCCCACTCGAGCTTCCAGACGCTGGCTCCCCCAGATGACACCTGCAACCAACAGTAAGGGCAAGCTAGCTGTCAGCCATGTTTGATGCACCAAACAGATCCAGGTTCAGATTCTTGTTCTGGTTCTGTTTAGGTCTTGCCTACCCTCTGCTGCCTGCTGACACCGCCTGGCTGTTTGCCACACGACCCGTGTTCCTATACCCAGAATTACTTCCTGTCTGTAGCCTGGACCCTGCCCTCCACAGCAAGAACCTGAGAACAGTGTATACGGCAGGAGAGGATGGGTAAAACACACACTCCATTACGTTTTATTTTCTCACATGCACCTTGTGTAAGTTTATGGCTTCTATTCTTCATTGAACTCAGTAAAAACATATTTCCCATCATGCCTCTGTGCAGGCTCATCGTTCTCGGTCTGAAACACTTCGAGGGAGGATTTCAGTCCGACGAATTAATCAGTTCGTACCTGCTCTGTAAGAGTCGATGGAACTTCAGGAAGCATGTCAGAGAGATGAGCGGTCCAAGAGCACCTGACAATGTCATCAAGGTGACATCAGAGTGACCTCACTACCCACCGTGTGACATCATTAGCGAACGTTACATTTCAAATAGAATAACTCGGGCCACACTTTGTGGTTGCTTTCAGACATTTGTGACGGAGGGCGTCATCCCGCCGCTGCCACTCGCCTGCAGCAGAGTCCAGTCAGAGGACCAGCACCCCCCGGTGGACAGAGACGGTGAAAACATGCCAAACTGGCTCAAGGTTTGAACAGCTAATCCCGATCGTGATCCGGATCCACACCTAGAATAGAATAGAATAGAATTGCCCTTTATTGTAAAATTGTGGCTCTGTCGACATCCATTCAGGCCCAGGTACAAATCTGCTGGGAACTAAAGTTGCCCGTTTAGTTTTTGAATTCAGGACCAGTTTGAACCTGCTGGCCGATTCCGATCTAAAGTTTTTCTTTAAGAGTGACCTGTTAATTCAGATTTTGTTTCTCAGAACTGTAACAAAGAGAAATGTATTTTCTCTTTGTTTTTTCTCTTTGAAATGTGTATTTTGTTGCACTGCTATGCGACTATTGCTCATGCATCATAATCTGTGAGGCTGAGCAGAGATTGTTCTGCGATTATTCTCGTCTGCAGAACAGTCGCCCAAGCATCCAGAAGACCCAGTCGGATGCCCATTACCCCCCCTGGCTTCCCGCAGGCTGCACTCTCAGGCTCCACCCCAATTATATCAACAGGTACCGCCCCCGGCCCCGCCCCCACAGGCGCGTATTCACTCTGGCTCATAATGAATCTCTGCTGCCACTTGCCAAGGCGCAGGAAGATCCGCCGGTGGAGCGACAAGGAAAGAAACAGGTGGACATGCACTTTTTACCTGTTTCAGGTGTCACCTTATTGTCCGCCCCCTCTGCTATGTCAGGAGCCCTCCCATTGGCACCAGCTTCCATCTGTGGAGCGGTCCCACTGACTGCTGTTCATCCAGGGCCCGACCACCCCGTGTGTGCCAAGGTGATGCAGTCCTGCTTTCCTATTGGCCAAAATACACCACAAACCGTATCTGCACAGGAGAGCCCCACCCCCTCGACACTTCTCCTGCCCATTCCCTCTCTCACAAGTCCCAGCACTACAAAACCCACACTGAAGCCAGGCTGCCTCCTCCTCCAGATGGTGTGGACTCCCCCAGCTCCTCCCACCTCCCCCCAAAATACTTTGGAGCAACACATCCATGGGCCAATCAGTGAGCAGCAGGAAGAGGCCTTTTCTAAGCAGGAAAAGCTAAAGCGGGAAGAAGAGGAGAGCATGGTTTTCATGTCAACACTCAGCCTGACGTCATGTGCAGGAGATGAGGAAGAAGAGGAGAGGCGGGAGGATCAGAGACAGGAACAGGAGGAAAAGGAAACTGTTGCTGGTGTCAGTTTGAATGGAGGAGAAAACAATGAGCAGGAGCAGTGGAGAGGGGGAGGGGGAGGAGAGGGTGAGGAAGGAGGTGGAGCAGGTGAGAGTGAGCAGGGTGGAGAGGAAGAGGAAGGGAGACAGAGGGAGGAGAGGAGCGGCGCGAGAGACGACGGTGGAGAGAAGGATAAGGACGAAGATCAGGACCGGCATGGAGATGATGAGGAGGAGGAGGACTTTGATGACCTCACACAGGATGAAGATGAGGAAGAAGTGATGTCATCAGCATCAGAGGAGTCTGTTCTGTCGGTTCCAGAGTTACAGGTAAATAGAAAGTAAAAGTTTCCACCTTTTGTGAATTGGTGATGTTGTTTATGCTCATTAATGGCTACGTACCGCAGGCATTCATGCTGGCAGTAATTAAACCACTACTCACGCCAAATCCCAACAACAGTCGCTTCATGGCACTTATTATTCTAAGGTAGACCCTACAATCATCCTTGTTATTAATCTCTGTCTCTCTTCCACAGCATGTCTTTATCCTGTCTTCCTTCTCTCACCCCAACCGGTCACAGCAGATGGCCCCGCCCCTCCCTGAGCCTGGTTCTGCCGGGGGTTTCTTCCTGTTAAAAGGGAGTTTTTCCTTCCCACTGTCGCCAAAGTGCTTGCTCATAGGTGGTCATATGATTGTTGGGTTTTTCTCTGTATGTATTATTGTAGGGTCTACCTCATAATGTAAAGCACCTTGAGGCGACTGTTGTTGTGATTTGGTGATGTTTAAATAAAAGTGAAGCGAATTTTATTGCCGGGCTCCTCATTGGTCAGAAGTTGCCTCTGATCATCTATTTTTACTCCGACACTGAGAGAAAAGTTCAGGTTTGAGGAAACAAAGACTAAAGATTTTCTTGTGTTCTTGTGTCTGAGGCAGAAACTGAATCTGAATAGAAAACATTTTTTAAATGTCTTTACTTTAAGTAAAAGTTCAACAGCACGAACAGCTGCTGAGATGATAGACAGAGACTTTATTGATCCTAAAATGGACATTTTTGTGTTACAGCAGCATGATCAAGTTTAAGTAAAGTAGGATGATGCTCAGAGGGTTTGAGAACAGGTGGAGGAGCTGTTTCTGAAAGAAACATCACCAAACCCTTAGCTGGGTTTGAATCCAGTGGACACAGTCAGGAGAAACATGAACATTAATGAAGATTTGTAAATGAAAACAAAACAAAACAAACTAAAGGACAGACGTTTTCAGGGAGACATTTGTGAATAATTGGTATTCACTGATTTGGATATCGGTAACTCTCGGCTGTGAAATCTGTTTTATTTGTTTTCATTATGAGGAGGCATTTGGTTTTGTTTAAAAATATTAAAAGCACAGCTGAAAAGAAAAATTATGCCGATGAGGTGCCGAGGGTTTGGATAACCTCTGACCTTTGACCTTTAGGAGACAATGAAGCAGCTGACGTGGCTTGCGGCGGAGCGACGGCTCTGTACAGATGGTGACTCGGAGGAGGAGCACTCTCCCACCTCTCCTGGATCGCAGGAGGAGGAGGAGGAAGAGGAGGAGGGGCCAAAAGGAGAGGACTCAGGGGAGGGGCGGAGCAACAAAGCGGGTTTAGACGAGGAGACGCCATCCAGAGACCGGACGCCCGGAGGAGTAGGGGGGCGGTGTCCCGGACGAGGACGAGGTTGGTCTGCGTCTGAACACCGTTTAAAACACTTGCCATCTGTGACCGAATACTTCCTGTTTCTTATTCCATGTCGTCTCTGCAGGCCGAAGCCGACCTCATCGTGGCCTCAGGAGGAGCCGTCAGGAGCGCCACAGCAAAGATGGCACCAAACTGCTGCTGCTGTATGACGAAAACATCCTGGACAACGACCCGCACAGAGAGAGCAAAGACATGGCGTTCGCGCAGAGTTACCTCAGCAGGGTGAGCAACGACACTCAGCGGTGCGTTGGGCAGTAAATTGTCCCGCTGTTCGCTGAGCTCCCGCCTTTGCACACGTGGTCTCTCCATCCGCTGTGAATTCAGCGCATCCAAACCACCACCTTTCAGTTTCCTGCGTTTCTTGCGATCAATGAGAAAACGTTCACGTTCGTGGCTGCTCCTCCAACAGGATCGGTCAGATTTTAGTGTCACCTGATTGGTCTCCACCCACACCGTGCTCATGGTCATGTTTGTGGTTTCACCTGTGAATCATCACCTGGATGAGAACATCACCGATGTTCAGCTGCTTTTGCTTCGGCACATAAACGGTACGACGTGTCCAGACTTCCCGTCGGGCCCTTTGGTTCGTGTTTGCATAGGGTTATTATTAGCCTTGTAATCTCTGAGGATCATAAACGACAGCGCCATTAATGACCCCGGCCGCACGTGTCCCGGTATGTGTTTCTAGCTTTCGTTTTTCGGCGTGTTAGAAGGAGCTAGGAGCATGTGAGTGACCACAGCAGAACGACCTCTGTGGGTGAATGAGAGGGAAAGATCGATGGGGCGGTGTAAGTGAAATCTGTAGTACCACCGTCTTGATGCATTCTCAATCATCCAGGAAAGTAAATCTCCAAAAGTTGATTCTGTTCATCTGGACGTAGCGTTTTGTGGGAGAAACGTTTCGTCACTCATCCAAGTGACTTCTTCAGTCTCAGCTGACTGCAGGTTTCCCCAATCTTATAAACAGTACATTTGCATAATGACTGAAACTAGCCCACTGAAGGAACAATGGGCTGGGAGGTCAGTTCCTTAATCTTAATTATGCAAATTCTCATGACCATTGATCAACAACCACTGACCAAAACCCACTGATCAAAGACCACTGATCAATGGCCATGAGTACCATTCACAGAGAGTTGGGGAATGGCTGCAATCACAGCATTGTAAGATGGCGAAAGATGTACCCTTAGGCCCCCTCCTCCTCCTCCTCCCCCTCCCACCACATGGACACCAGAGGGCAGTAAAAGTGAAATATAGGTGGTGGAGTCTGTGTTTCTATAATCACTTGGATCAAGTCAAAAAAGTGACATTTGATTGTACAGGTGAGACGTGACGCTTGTTCAAGTTCGTACAGTCCGTACAAGGGGGCTGGGTTTCACTTTGTCCATTCCTATGGCAACAGTAATCACCATCTCTCCTTAGAACAGGTGAGCTCATGATAGTCTAAAGAGCTTGGAAAGAAAAGTGTCTGGACTTCTTTAAGTTGCTTGAAGACGTTTCACCTCTCATCCAAGAAGCTTCTTCAGTTCTAGGGTCAAATGGTGGAGAGTCCCAGATATAAGTCCTGTGTGTGTAGATGGCAGACAGTTGGTGTGGTAAGCCCCGCCCTCTGTTCAAATATGGCCGTTCACAGTGGACATAGATTCCTTCTTTCACTCCTCTTTCAAAACATCTGTCTTCTCTGTCCAAAATGTGAACATTGGCATCCTCGAAAGAGTGACCTTTGTCCTTTAGATGCAGATGTACAGCCGAGTCTTGTCCTGTCGAGGTGGCTCTTCTATGTTGTGCCATGCATTTATGAAGTGGCTGTTTGGTCTCTCC
>VUQG01024341.1:12752-36949 GCA_015106755.1 Etia nguti | reverse complement strand
CACACACTCAAACACACAGACACAAACACACACACACAAACACACAGACACACACACGCACACACACAGACACAAACACACACACTACACACACACACACACACACACACACACACACACACACACACACACACACACACACACACCTTCAAGTCTTTGAGCCACACATCCCTGGGTTTACAGCGATGGTGTGAAAATATGTGAGTGTAAATGAGATGCAGACAGGCTCACAGCAGTGAACCCAGCAAAGAGAGAGAATAAGAGGATGTGGCTTGGCTTTGAATTGCTAAACTAAAGTTTGAGGAGATGGAAAGAGTCATATTTTGAATTCTATGCATACTGATCATCTTTGAGCAACAGAGTGTAAACGGAGCCGAACATTTTTCTTCTGCTGGTAATTCAAGATTAGATTTTTTTTTTTTTAAATATTAAAAAATATGCACTGACCCCTTTTTCCTATGTAGCTCAAAGAGTAGGAATGTGTGGAAAGCATTCAAAGTGTCTTTGAATGAAGCAAAAATAAGAAAATAAATAACGATTACTTAAAGAATATTTATAACATTTGTGTGACTTGAGGCCCTGTTTTATTTATGTAGTTTGTACTAGTGAAAGTCAGTGAGAAACTTCTACTGACTATCGCATCAGGTAATTTTCTGTCTATTCTATTGTCATGATATACTTGATATATATTTTTTCATTATATTTTCAGTTTCATATATATGCCATAAGGAATGTGGAGCAAGACGGGGAATGACACCACAAAGAGAGTGGGGCACACGTGCTGTTGGAGCAGACCTCACACTGGTGCTACTAGATGAGCTCCAGAGGTGTCATATATTTAACATACATATTTTAAAAGATCAAAAGTTTTGTACTCAATAACAAAAAATTAACACCTGTTTTTTAAAGAGGCATATATCAAGTAAAATATAGTCCCTCAAGTACAAGTAAATTATCCTGTCATTGTGTGGCATAAAATATGTTCGATGTTTCCCGGTCTATAAAGTTCTCCATCGCATGGAGACTTTCTCCGTTACATATGTAATAGAGAGGAGAGATGGTCTCTAACTCGGAGAACCAAGGTTACAACGTAACCGTACATTTAACTAACTTTGAAGTTGCTGGCCTACTGCAACTTCTTTGGGGATATTGTTGTGTTAATAAGTGTGATATTTAAAGAATACCATATTGATTTCATATTAATAATACAATATGCAAATAATCCAGTAACTTATAAAATAACTGTATAAAATAGTTTGATGAAAAAAATACTAGTAATTAGTAAAAAATAAAAGTAATTATAAGTTACTAGTCAACACCACAGTGCGTGGCTACCAAAGCATAAAATTAAAGGAGAAAAGAAAAAGATAAACAGTAACCATTTACAAGAAAAACCATACATTAAAGATAAGCTAAATTTGAATGATAATATGCTATTTATAGCTGTTATGTAATATTGCTATCGTAACTTATTTTAGAGACAAAATACTGTCAAGTGAAGATCTGATATCTTAATAGCTCCTAATTACTATCTTTGGTTTTGTGCACTAAAATGATTGCATTACATCCACTGAAATACCATATACACTCACCAGCCACTGTACAAGCACACCTGTGCTAGTACCGGGTCGGACCCACTTTTACCTTAAGAAGTGCCTTAGTTCATGGCATGTATTCAGCTGGAAACATTCAACATTCAACAACAAGATGGATTCATGCTTTCATTTTGTTTACATCAAATTCTGACCCTACCAACCAAATGTCACAGCCAAAATTTAGACTCATCAGACCAGGCAACATTTTTCTTCTGTTGTCCAGGTTTGGTGAGTCAGTCTGAACTGCAACCTCAGTTTCCTGTTCTTAGCTGACAGGAGTGGCACCCAGTGTGCTCTTCTGCTGATGAAGCCCATCTGCTTCAAGATTTGATGTGTTGTACATTCAGAGATGCTCTTCTTCCTATTTCCTTTGCAAAAAGTGGATATTTGAGTAACTGTAGCATCAACAAGTCATTTTCACCCAGAGAACTGATGCTCGCTGGATATTTTCTCTTTTTTCCAACCATAAAACCTTGAGATGGTTATGTGGGAAAATCCCAATAGATCAGCAGTTTCTAAAATACTCAAAGACCAGCCAAACACTATGCCATGTTTAAAATAATCTAACTTTCTTCCCCATTCTGATGCTCAGTTTGAATGTTGGCAGGTCATTTTGAGCATGTCTACATGTCTACATGCTTTGAATTGCTGCCACGTGATTGACTGATTAAATATTTGTGTTAACAAGCAGTTAAACAGGTGTACTTAAGAATGTGGCCAGTGAGTGCATATTAACTTATTATAGTTAAAACTGTTTTATACAGAATTAGATAATTAAATCAACCATAAGGCAAGACTATGTTTGAAAACTCTGACAAGGACAACTTTTACTGTGGAGGATAGAAACACCTAATGACTGTTTCTAAAATATCATCAGTGATGGCAAGTTATTAATTCAGGTCATTAGTAGCAATGACTCTAAATCATCATTGCCAGTTCTGAGAGAGAGAACTCAACACTTCAGACATTTATTTCTGTTCAATCGGTGACATCAGAACAGATGTGGCTGATGTAAATGTTTGGCAGTTAAACCACTGGAAACAAGCTGTGCTGTGATCTCGCATTCATCCGACTCACATGAAAAGTTCTGTTCCAAAATAAGATTAATGCCATTAGACAAAAAAGGAAAAAAATGAATGAGACAAAGAGAAAAGTCAAGAGAAATTCTTCATACTTCTTACATCGGCAATTTTCCAAACTAAACCTTTGAGTCAAGACACATTAAATACTGTACAGATATATTATTTGTTAATTAAATACATTTAAAAAACATTGAAGCTCTTAACACATAATTAGCACTTATTATATCTACTGTATGATTAGAGCAGCTTATTCATACATCAGGATCATGATAAGTTGACCCTGTGTTCACCATAAAGGCCTTTACATAATACTTGTAGCAACATATGTTAAACAAGAACAAAAACAGAACGGAATGTAATTGGCTACTGTTCACAATAAACGTACCTACATGAACATACAGTACAGGTTTTGTTTGTAATAATACATTAAAGGCTCTTAAGCTGTATTTATCATTACAGAAAGTAGCTCACATCATAATGTGACATAACAGGAGTCATCAAATGAGGAGTGGATTCATAAAATACTCAAGCGTGTTTAAGTGATGCATACTTAATAGTGTTTTGTATTTAATTAACACTGATTAAATGAACTTTTTTGGAAATTAATTACAAAGCCAATAACCCATTATGACAAAACTGTTTCCCAAAATCTGAATTTGGCTTTAACCTTACACAGCTGCAATTAAAAGTCTAGACATAATAAGATGTGGGGTCAACTAAATTCAGTAAAATGGAAAATATCTTAATAGTCAAACTATGTGCACATTCAATAATGACTTCATACATTCTGCTCTAAGACTAAATCAGAAGACGAGGCAAGATAACAAGGCAGCGTGATGAGGGGAAACTCATTAAAAACTTATTTTCACTTCTCACTGCAGGTTCTCGCCTTGCTTCTCTTCTCTCACCTCCAACTCACTCAGATGAGTGCACATATTACTCGGTATATGCGTACATACACCACACATGAATGCAAACATGCACACATGGGCTCATACTAATGTAAGCATGAACAGTGAACAGTATTTACATAAGTGTGGACACACACGCAGGATCTAGACTTTAGTCATGACTCGGTAACGCTGTAAAAGTCATGCACATTCCTGCCTTTAACCACAAGAACTCACCACACGCACGCATGCCTTTACATTGGAGCACCAGTATAAGCGAGTGATTCAGTGAGGTGTCTGAGGGAAGAAAAAAAAATCCAAACAGGCACACACAGACGAAAAATAAAGTAAAATAACATCCACCATGCCCCTCATCGTCATTTTCTCCCCTAACAAATTCTTCACTCATCTGCTTCCAGCACTCCTTTCAGCGGTTCGCTGCCTGGTTTGGTCACCTCAGCCTCCTTCAGAGCACTGATGACTGGTAACCATGGCGATGGCAGCTCAGGTCCGCTCCTCTTGACCTGGTTTAGGTGGCTGAGAGCAGCGTACAGTCCGGCGTTGGTGCCGCCATGCACACCTGGCTCCTGCTCTTGCTGCTCTGTGTAGTACATCTCCAGAGCTGCAGGGGTGCAGTGCTTCTGCTGTTAGACAGAAGTATACAGACAGCTTTGGTGTTTTCAGTATTACTCACACATTGATTTGACATCATCATCATCACAGAACGAAAGCCATACTGAGTCAAGATAAACTGCAGATTTCCTCCACCTGGTCAAATAGGAAGCAGTCTGTTTTATGACTGGGAAAGTACAGTCCATGGAGGTGAAGGCAACCATTCATTTGCATCATATTAATTAAATATTCAATATACAATTATGACTGATAGTTTTCTGTGTCTGTTATAGAGGTTTTTACCTAAAATAATGTTAAATTGTATTCTGATTTATATCCGTGTTCTTCTGTATGTTTCACCTTGTTGTTTCATTTTCAATCATGCGTGAAGCTGCTTTGAGCATTCTGGTTTTCTACAAGAACAACTTACAAAAATGTATTGAAAAACGTAAGACAGCAGCGACGTTTGCTGTCACAGGTTGCTGTTTGTCTTTGCACTTTTGGAAGAAGCTTCTAAAGCTAGAGACATTAACAAAGCAATCCTGGCTCAAATGTTACCTGTTTTCACACCTAATGCACATCAAACTGCTGAGTGGAACATTTGCATTTCACATACATTAGGTGGTGCTGGAAAGAGTTAAAGTGTAAAACCATGCTTCAGTCCTGTTCAGGAAGTTGTATTACATCCACATGCTATAAACCACTTTCAGATTCTTGTCAAATGCTGTTTCAGAGGCAAAGAAAACAATATAAAAAAAACAATATACATAAAAGGTACTCCAGAGGATAACTGAGGATCTTAAACATACAAGGAAGCATCAGAGTGTGAAGAAATTTTACAGACAGAAATGTAACACAGTTAAGGGTGTTTAAATGCTTGGTGCACAAACATAATTAAAGATTTATAACCCCAATAAGCCTTCACTTGAGGCTAAAGCATCCTTTAGAACATCCTTAAACTCACATTTACCTAATAGAATTAAAGATAGGTATGAAATAATGTAGGTGAATTAAAACAAGAAACTGAATGCCCATCCTATTATGGTTGTACTTTGAAAAGCTCCCATGTAAGTAGCCCTGACCTTGCAAGTCTTTCCCTTAAGGAGGATCCACTACCTGACCTTCCCTAAAAGCAAGGAGTCAAGCCTCTCAAAAGCACAGCAGTGACTGCACCACCCTCCACCTTCCATCCTCTTGTTATGTCTCTAACAACACATTAGCAGGGGAAAAAAATGCTAAAAGCAACTGTAACCGGCAAAAAACTTCAAAAGCTTTGCCGGAAGGTCCTCCTCCCACCCCCCACCCCCTTCCCTTCCTTGCTTCCCCCCCTCACCGTTAAGCCTTTAATCACAGTTTAGTCACGCTCAGCTCTAATTAAAGACCCCTACAATTCACAAGCGGGCATCCCAATCTCTGCCTGACCAGAAAGTAGGCTGTCACTCCCTTCCCTTCCTTCCCCCACTCTCTCTATCGACCCCACTCTCTCATTTTCCACTGCGAGACAGGCCCTTTAACTAACATTCGCGGTTGTGCTGATTTGGTGCACGATGCCTCCAAGGTGTCGTTTGCAGACAATGAGTTTGTGTTAGTCCTGAAGTGACTGAAATGAGAGTGTGCGGAGAAGAAAACACCAGATGAGCTGCACTGTAGATGTGTAAGTAGTCCACACAGATTACTTCGACAGTAATAAATTTGTGATGTAGAAGGATTAGACTATGACCTTCTTCAGCTGGTCTCTGCTATGCTGAAAGAAGATAATAGACCATCTCCGATAATTTGCTTTTCTGTGTTTCATATTTTTTTTAAAAATCAGTATTTTTACATCCGTGTATGTGTGTGTGTGAGACGATATTAGTCATGTTGTGGGAACATAAATCTATTTAAACAGTCTTGTCATGGGGACCTGTCAGCCTTCTAAGAAATGAAAGCTTTATAATCTCCAAAAGTTGATTCTGTTCATCTGGACATAGCGTTTTGTGGGAGAAACGTTTCATCACTCATCCAAGTGACTTCTTCAGTCTCAGCTGACTGCAGGTTTCCCCAATCTTATAAACAGTACATTTGGGGAAACCTGCAGGGGAAACCTGCAGTCAGCTGAGACTGAAGAAGTCACTTGGATGAGTGACGAAATGTTTCTCCCACAAAACGCTACGTCCAGATGAATAGAATCAACTTTTGGAGATTTACTTTCCTGGATGATTGAGAATGCATCAAGAAAGCTTTATAATATTTCATAATGTAAATTTTTTACATTGTAGGTTGAAGCTATAATTTAAAATTAAGCCATAGTTAGGAAATGAACATAAATCGGGGAAGGATCTGACTTTGTGTGGGCATGTGTGCAGACACATGGTTATGAGACATATGTTTATGCTAAGCATGGTGTTTGTAAAATAAAGAAGCTCGCTGTGCACACATGGATACGCTGCCCACCTTCAAGATGAAACCCTCTGGGCAGGTAAGTTGGTCGTACCACATGGCTTTGTACATGAGCAGAAGGAGCAGGCTGGTCAGAAAGGCCAGAGTAATGAGGATCAGACCTGTGATCTGAGGAAAAACACACAGTTATACAGAATGTAAGACAATACTTTTCACTTCACTTCAATTTTATTTGCATAGCGCAAAATTTAATTTCTTTTATGTCTATGGCCTTTAGCCACCAGGTGCTTTAGCTCCTGACATAGACTATATGTGAAGATGGTGACGATTACAGCTCTGTCAGAATAGATGTTACGTCTTTCTTGGTGCCTGGCTGCAATACAGTTATAGCAGCTATAGTCTAAAAGGACCCACTGTGAAATTATCTATTGGACTACCATGTTGAAGCCTTCAGTTCGGCATTTTTACCATTGCCATTTAGTTTTTTGCTTTTTTATAACCCAACATGATGAGCAAAGGGGTGGATCTAATTGAGAACCCGAGGACACTGCATGATCATACAGTGGTGACCTATCAATTGGAAGGATAATAAATCCTGCTTATTGTAAATATAAATTCCAAAAGAAACATCATGGTGTATTGAAAAACACTCTAAATTAGTTATTGAGAACATGAACACATCATTTTGGTAATAAATCAAGCGATAATTAAAATCATTCTTTCACAGATTCCTGTTCAAACATTTCTGAAAGCAGAGGAGCCATAAGAGCCTTACAACTCCTGTTTTCATGATATAACAGGTTGTTGATATGATTAGAAATATGATTATGTAACTTTTCTTTGAGAAAACACCACTAGCAACTTTCATATTAAATGAATGAGGCAACATATTACCATCTGTTATGGAGTTCTTGAGCTGTTTCAAATAGAATGAACAACTTAATTAAGCAGCTCGGCTCTACGCTTTTTAGCAATCAATACCGTGCATTTGCTGGGGACTACTTTCAGCTAGGCATTAATACACATGAAATGCTCTAATGAGGATTTCCAGGAGCAGGCGATTGCACATGAGATGGATTCAAAACAGTGCTAGTGTTTATTATAACAAAAGCAAAGTCCACCAAGCACTGCACGCTGAACTTAACAGAAACACAACACAGACTTATAGGAAATTTACATGTTTGAAGATTTTCACTCTTTACCTTGGCCTTCTCAGAGACATCACTGTAAAGGTTGATATTCAGCTTCTTAATGTTGGGAAAATACAGCTTGTTCTTCTTCTTCTGCTGCAGCTGGTACTGTGTTGACGTTTTCACAATGACCTGCAGCAGAGGCAATGCACTGTCACTGCGAGTTTCCTGGAAAAAGCTCGGAATTCCTATTAATCCATTATGGTTGATCGAGGATGCCCTCAGTTTTCAGCACAGGTTCAGCAATCCTGCTACCACTGAACACCATGTTGGTTGTGTAAAAAATAAAAGCATCATTTGCAAAAGCAGACCGTTTTAATGATATGTTAAAAACACATTTGGGAACTACAAAGTGTTTTATGTTAATATTTCACCACCATCTACTGAGCCTGTAGAACATCCTGTGCTGCTAAGAGCATTATCGAGCAAAATATGATTCTGAGAGCTTTCTTCTTGTGTTATGTATTCAAAGAGGCGCTTGCATTGCGTGGGCTGGTGCCAAGGTTTTAACCTGGGATGGTAGGCAAGGAGAGGTAAATACAGCACTCTCGGCGTTGGGGTTTAAGTGAGGACGGGTAAGTATGCCCACATGAATTTAAATATTGTTTGTCGTAATCTGTTGGGCATTTGTGTAATGCTGTAATGCATGGTTCTGTTGCACCCAGTGTTCAACTTGGAAACAGTATTTTAGAAAACATAAGTGGGCAGGCACAGAAAAAGAACAAGGAGGAGTACAATTTTACCTTTTCTGCAAAAGGCTGCTGGAGCTGGTTGACCTCCAGGGGTGTGATGAGGGGGATGTTATCAAAGCCATCGTCCGCAGATGGCTGCTTCTCCAGCTTATCGGACAGATTGCTGCCCAGCTTCACCATAGCTGCTCGTCTGTCTGAAAATGACTGGACGGATCTCGGAATCAGGGACAGATTTAGTCAGACTGAGTGTTTTTGTAACCAAATGTGATAGAGCTGCTTGAGGACCCTGCCAGGACACAAGAGGAAGTGAGAAGATAACAGTCTGATGAGGATTAATGGGCCAGGATAAGAGAAATATACGCTGCATCAAAAGAAGAAACAAGCATGAAAATTAGTTTTGAGTCATTTTAGAAGCACAGCTGAAGATAAGGAAATGTGTGTTGGTCTACCACTTTTGCTCAAAGCAAACAACAGCAACAATGACTGTACTGAGTGATATTATTTTATTAATATAAACATAATATATCCCACTGACTTTGTCAAAACAGCTAATGGATGCAATGCCATCACATATGCTTCATAAAAAAATTGTAATCTTTGGCGATATCTTTAATTTGCATAGTGCCACGTTCAGGCCACTTCTACGTTTTATGACTAAATTGAAAACTAACAAAATCAATGATATTGCCATAATGTAAAGCTGCACTATATTAAAAGCACGCTACATTCTTGCTAAAACAGTGAATAATAATTTTGATAAATTCATCAAATTCACTGTTATTGTGAGCATAGCTTGCTGAGATGCACAGAATAACAACCAGTGTTTGTTTAGAAGTTATTCTGGCTAACACTATTTATACATGTATTAAATATTTTAAATGACTATTTCTTGTCTGGGAGCAGTCTAGACATTTTTACTCTTTATGCTACCCAGTTGCCTACTTAACTAAATGTTCATAGTATATTCCTGGAATTATATTATAGCACTTGACAGAAAGCAATTTAGCAGATTTAAAGCTATTTCTTGACTAACTGCCTTTTAAAACTGTCGACACATGACGTGAATGACTTTGATCATATTGTTACAGTCCATTGTTGCATGGAAACCTTAGTTCCTGGCATTTATGGGCATGTTACTTCGGCGTATACCACCCACCAACGCATTGTTGTAGATAAACCACACTCCCCAACGGCAGCAACCTTCCCCAGCATACCACAATGTAAAAACTGCTCAGTTTGAGTCTTTGATGAGAAACCCATGAAAGACTCAAAACTCTCACAATCTCATCAAAACACCTGCGGGGTGTGCCAAAATAAACCTCATCAACAGAAGTCACACTCAGTAACTCGTGGGACCCAAAGGATCTGCTGCTAATGTCCTGGTGCTAGACACAATATTAGGTTTGAATGTTGGGGCTGATCAGTGCAGTAATAGCTCGAGAACATACAGTATTTAAGTAACTCAAGAGAAGCCGACTCTGTTTCCTGTTTATCCAGCCCAACAGTCTGGAGTAAACATATTTCATTATACTGTGTATCTATGAATCTACTATCTATCCATCTCTTCCTCCAGCCTCTCACTTTTAATGTTTATAGCCAACATATACAAACTTCATTCTCTCAGTGCTACTCTGCTCAGATAACTGTCTGATTTTTTTTTCTCCTCTATCTGATGATGAGCTAAATGTGGAGGGAAGAGGTGAAGAGCCACTTATCTCATTCACGCATTGCAACACAACACCTTCCCCCAGCAAAGGACGCCACTGGCCCACTGACGCCAGTGACTCACAATGATGATACACACCAGGAGGCAAAGAGCTAGAGTTTGTATGCTGCTGGAGAAATCCCCAGTACTCAGGAAATGTGTTTTTGATGAAGGAGATAGAGGATCATTTACGAAAGCCTCTAGTCCATCATCAAGTGGAAAATGCATATGAAAATATTTTAAACTACGTGACATCCTTCTACTAAACATTCTCAGCATTTTGGAAAAAAAAACAAAAAACATTTGGACATTTAAAATCTTTGTTAGGTAAGATCTTGACTGACTCTAGGGTATTACTCAAGACTACAACACATATTTCTTGATGAGTGGGTGGTTATAATGTGGTCATCTGTGCTGACCGCCATTTTTCCTCCCCACGGTTGGAGTGAAGTGCGAGTGCGATGATTCATCCTGAATCTGTGATTAACAAATGAGTCGAGTGCTGCTGTCAAACATTCAGTGTTCCCACACCCTGACAGGAAAGGAGTCCAGAAATTGAAGGAGCTGCAAATGGCATCCTATAAATTCACAACCACGACTCGTTTCAATCATACATACAATTATACTATAAAAGATTAATAATTACTTCACAGTTCTATCCATCACCCATATCTGACACACTGAAGGAGACTTGAAGCTGTCTAAAGGTGAATACATGCTGTGCTATGAATAGGTAGCAGAGTGTTTGCTACCTGTGCCTGTCAAGTTCTTCAGGGTTCACTGGTCATGCATATCTAAACTTACTGCATTGAAGACTGCTGCTGCAAGATACACAGGCTGTGTATGCAATAATCAGGGACCAGAAATGTGGATTGATAAAACACATTTCTGTCCAGTTGTGTTTTGAATTATTGGGCTATTTAAACAAATATTGCAAACTTATATTCTTATATATCGTTCTTCCACTGTTTATTTTCTACATGATTGTTTTTAATGAACTGCAGACTTAATTAATACCCATAGGAGACAAGGACAATCACAGAATTTAAGTGTAACCTCTTATATAATGTGGAGGTATAGGAAAAATTGCAACGCATGTCAGTAACACATACAGTCCCATGGAGCACTCAAATCAAGGTTTTATTGTTGTCCATTCATTCCCCAAAGAGGATGAAAAAACCCCAATATAAGCTACCTGCACTAAATCACTTAAGTGGGGAACGCATATCTAATCGATATTAAATAATCATCCCCCAGCTACATAACCCGCAGCCGATCAGGCTGTTCTTAAACCGCATTTACGTCCGTCTAATAGACACAAATAAGCCGCTGCACCGTCAGAAACACTGAAGCAGAAGGAGGAATAAAAACTTACGGTGGTCTTGCGGGCTCTCCGGTTGCCAGTGGATGGGATCGGAGCTCACCGATGCTGAAGGGGACTCGGTGTGAACGCAGGTTGCCGTGGTGATGTGAGATTCTCGGCAGGACTGCGCATGTAATTCAGCCTGGAGCGGCTCCGTCCTCCAGCAGAAACTGGCAGCTCAATGCGCGTCTCAGCGCGGCTCACGAGGACTTCAGCTGATGTACGTGTGTGAGCCACATATTCATATGAGAGTGTTTGTGATCGAAAGCGTCTGGTATGTCTCTGAATGGAAAGAGAGACCATTACTTCATCTTAGTTTCCAGGTTTGAGTACATTAAGTGTTGGACTTGAGCTCAGTTTTGTGCTCCTTTTGAAGGATCTTGCACTTTTTACTTCACTACATTTAAGCTACTTGACACCTATAATTTCCGTTTAAGGTGCACTTTACTTCAAGTCTCGTTATTTAGCAATTTTAATACGTGTAAACACATCCAATCAATGCTTTACAAGCTGATATGTGCTATGTGAGGTGTCCACTAGAGTGGTTATAATTGCTGATGAAGACATTAACACTCCTTACATCTTCTCACAACTTACAACAAGTGTGTTTCAAACCAAGTGCTTATAAAGTGCTACATAGCGGCACTCAGACAGATTAAGATTTTACACTGGAAAAAAATCTACTTAACTAAAATTACACATTTAAAACGAACCCTATTTTACAATTCATATTTAAATATGAATTGTAAAAGGGAACATTGTGCAAAACCAGTTTTATTGTTGATATTTTAGTACATTTTTACTATGAATTACATCCAAACCTTAATTGAGTGCTTTTACTTTCATGGGAGTATTTTTAAACTGAGGTATATGTTTAGCTAAATGTATTATTTCATCTACATTTACATGTAACTGGGCCTCAACTTTATAGCATCTTTGATCTTCAAAAGAATTGGACGTAACGGTCTCGAAAACATAACTTAGTAATGATGGGCAAAAGGTTAAAGACCTGCAGACATAGGCAAGTTGTCTCTGACCTACTAACACATATCCCATGACCCAGGTGACCTGCAGAGTCTTCAAAGGCATATTTAAGCTTTAGCTTATTTCTGTTTCTTTTTTTCGTTCTTTTTTTTTGTTGTTAATTTTTTTTTTTTTTTAACTCGTGAGGGAGAGTGATTTAGAGGTGCTTACTGATGGTTTTTTGATTGGTGCTTGGTTACCTAGTTTAATTCTCTCAGTAACTCTCAGTAAAGGTGAGGGGAGAAAAGGTTAAATTTATGCAGAGATTTGTGTTGAGGGGAAGTAAAAGACAGATATTAAGAGTATTTAATCATACATGTGCATGTGATGAGAGCGAAAGAAGAAAGTGATGTATCAGTGGGAAGAAGAAGCCATGCTTGTCTGCAAATTTAGATCAACCTTTTCATGGAAAGGGGACCCATGCTGTTTTCCTCTTTGGCTATGTCTGACTGTATGAATTCATTACTTCTTAAAGGGAGCACTCGTCCAAAAATGAGTGCTAAACCCCCATGCCCCCCTGCCAACCCATCAATTGGGTCTACATTTATTATTTTGACCTTTCTTTTCAGGCAGAGGGACATCAAAGTGGATCCTGGACTAGTTCCTCTATGAGGAGACGGAGGTGTCATCCTCACAGTGTGAGAGGCAGACTGCCGGCCTGCGCTGGTTTTGTTGTCAGTGTAGAAGATTCACAGAGTCTGGGTCAACATAATTAAAATGAGAATCAATTAGGATAAAGTGTATGGAGGAAAAAATGTGACAAACCAGGCGTGTTAATGTGGCTCTGTTTGTATACAGTCACTGGTGTGTAGAAATAAAAAAAAGAAAGAAAGGAAAAAATTTCTACAGTTCTCCATTAGCACAAGTGATTAGATTTAAAGTGCCTCCAACTGGCAAATTCATTTAACATTTGTAGATCAGTTCAAAGAGAGTCCACAATATCAAACAAAATTAAAATTGTGTGACTCAGTTGCTGTAAATGATCAAAGAATTTCAATGAGTTTTTACATTATAGCAAAATCAGTGGTTTTCATTTGGTAGTTTTTACTACTTTACTTAAATTGAAAATCAGCAATAAATCCTACATTAACATTAAGTCTGTTTTGTAACTAAAGTGGAGTAACAACAACTAGAATTAATACTAATCATGCAAGTTTTCACATAATGTTAGCAGGTGATTCTGACTTTTATAACTGGAACTGGATGTTGAGTTTTAAACTGTCAAATTTGGCTGAGGTGCAAAAACAAGCAAAAACAATACAAATGAAAATGAAGCGTAACAAGAAGAAATACAAAAATTCAAATTAATCATTAGTAAATGCTTACATTTAGTATTTTTACAGAAGGCATGTAAAGATTTTTAAGAGGAAAATAAGAAAAAAATATTGGGAAAGAAAGCGCAATAAGTTGGTAAACTAATTACTGATGGTTGGAAGAAAAGAAAGTTGTGATGTTGGTGTTCACCAGTGTTTCTCTCTTTTTCCAATGAATTCTCACAGCCATTAAAACTGCACGCAGCATGGAATTTTTAATATATCAGTATATATATATATATTTTCTAATTAACATGCAGACACAATTCTCAGTAATATACAAACTTTAGTTTTCTCCACCCTGACTGCTGATGTCTGCCCTTCACGACTGAAAACTCACCTTCCAAAACAAACATCGCTGCCTTCCCACAGAACCGTTAAATCTGTCCTTGCTGTCTTAAAATAGCCAATCTGTCTCTCTACTGCTTTAACTATAGTTCCTCCTCTGCAGTCTCTTCCTGTCCTGTAGCAAAAACCTTACTTACTTCACTGCACTGTAAGCTAGTGTTACTTTTAGATGGAGATGGGGACTTTTGAACAACAGTAAAAGGACTGTTAAGTTGGTGTTTCTTATCATTGTTTAGAAATTAAGACATTTCACATTTAACACATTTTGTTATACTGACATAGAAAGTATAATCTGTTTAGAGTTTCAGTATTGTTGATACCAAAAAAAAATATCAGTGATATCTCTGAATAATTTGTGAGCAAATATATTTTGTTTAAAATATTTTCTAATATTTTATTTTTGACTTTCCTTTTCCTCAAGAACAGACTTCAAATGTAATTATTTCCATGTTCAAAGTTTTATAATAAAATAATAACAAATCGTTAAATAGTCTGTGATCAGGAGATACTGCAAACTTATTCTCAGGATATATAATAATAATATATTGTAATATATCGTAAAAAGAGGGAGCGAAAACAAAAGAAAAACAAAAAGGTGTCATGATTTAAAATGCAATCTCCAAACGTACAAAAGCTAGTTAGACCAAGGTCATATTTTCTGTTCTTCCAACAGATATGTGCATGTTTAGGAAGATTTTAGGGAAAATATTTGAGGAAAAAGTTTATTCGGTTGTCTAAGTTGTCAAACTGACCAATAATGACATTACTACAACTCATTTTACATTTTGTGTTCTTACAACAGGAAAAAAGTATGTTCTGTATGATTTGTAAGAAGTAATCTCGGGGAGGACAGTGCAGTAAATTGTTAAGTTAATAGATCAGAGCAGTTTGGTTACAGATCATTTACCAACAGGGCCATCTAGTGTCAGAGTCGTCACCTCACAGTAAAGTAGAGGCAAAGACCAACGAGACAAAGACTGTTTGTCCTTTTTTAAAAGCACCGATAAATCAAACAAAATGAGCCCCAGTAGTTTAACCACTCAGTAAGTACAGTATGATGTATTACTGAGACAGTTAGTGTTCATTATCAACAGATGGCAGCATCACTTCAGTGACAGAAATGATCTGACTGATGGGACCGAACTCTTTGCTCTAAACTGTAAAATTCAGCAAGATGTAAAATCTCTTTTGGAACAATAGTTCAGACAGCAGTTGTTCACTTATGAACAACAATTTATCATCCTCAAATTAATCTTACAGATTTACTTTATTTTACCAGACTTTTAAAAAATGATGCACATCATAGCTGTCCTTTTAAGCTATTCTTCTGTAAAAACTTTATTTATTAATTAAACCACGTATATTTTTAGGCTGAACTGACCATTTAGGATATACTTCTTTGTGAGAACACATTAGTTTTTAACAATGGAAATATTTTTCAAAGGACTGGGGCATGGCGGTAGTTTTTTTTTTCAAGACATACCAGCTCTGTGTCAGTCTGATAAAAAATAAATAATAAAAAATCAGATAATAATTCACTGCTGTTTCAAATGAAATCAAAGAAGTCTAAAGAAGTAAAACAAATTCAATTAGAGTTCGCCATATGCTGTCATAACCATTTTCAGTTTTCATGTACATGTGGAAAATTCATAAAAGGTGTAACAACGATTTAATCATTTCTAAGCAAAGGCTTGGTACTGTTAAGCAAAGCACAACTTTATTAAGAGTTCTTCAAACCTTTTGCAGTCACTCATTATGCTTTAAAACAGTCATATAAGGCACATGTTTAATGTCTAATCATGTTTATTTAAAACATGAAACTTAACGTAAATTTATCCCCAAAAAAGTGTGCTTTTAATTTATTTTAATTTACAGGGACAGCTCATTGATCAACACAAAAATGAACCATATCAGTAGATTTTTTCTAATCTGTTGTCCCCTGCAAAGCTCTTTAAAAGTCCTGTAACCCCATAATTAGCATAAAATGACATTTTTAATGGTATGTTGAAGCAATTTAGCTGCTGACATCCCCCGGGAGCCTATCCCAGCTACCATAGAGCGAGACACCCTGGACAGGTCACCAGGCTGACGCTGACGCAGGGCCATCACAGAGAGACAGACAACCAGTCACACTCACATTTAAACCTATGGGCAATTTAGAATCACCAGTTAACCTAGTTTCACTAACTGCATGTCTTTGGACTGTGGGAGGAAGCCGGAGTACCCGGAGACAATCCGAAGAGAACCCACGCAAACGCAGGGAGAACATCCACACAGAAAGGACCTGGATTCAAACTCAGGAGCTTTGTTCTGTGAGGTAACAGTGCTAACCACTGCACCACCATGCTGCCCTAAAATATCAGATGTACAACATAATACACTATACACACATGCCCATAATATAAAGCATTTGTGGCTTCTCAAGAAAAACATCACACCTTCACAGCATTCCTTATGATGCTTTTAAATTCACCAATATACGTCCAAATTTAGGTTCTGTAATTTATTCCATGTCCAAGGTGTATAGTAAGAAAACACTGTTTTTTCCATCTGTCTTTTAAGCCAGACTTTCTTTAAATTGTATTTAAAGCATGTATCAGAAAGGGAAGAAATGCAATAATAGAAGCGTCTGTGTATGTAAATACTAAAACAGTAATGAAAACCTGTGACAAGAATCCTGCTTAAACATCCATAAATGCACTTTCACTGTAAACTATGATGGCTACAATAAATAAATGAGTCTGCATCAGTGATAGGTTCAGTAAGGTAAGTTATTTAATTAAAGTATTTGATATGACTTTAGACATATTACAGAAATTATTACTAGGAGAATATTAAAAGTACATGAAACTGTATTTTTCCCTTTACGTATGGCACACAAGCCATCGGTACCTCATTGGCTCCAACAAAGAAAAACACACATGAAAGTTGTCGGGTGTGTTGTGTGTGCCAGAGGGACGTGTTTACACCTAGTCATGTCTGATATCACATTAAGCCTCAAGGGAATTTAAGGCAAAGGTGTTAATAAACAAACTTTAACAAAAACACATGATGCAACCACATGTCACATGAATGCACAGTACCTGAATTAAGGAGTCAAATAAGTGATTAAACAGGAACGTATGTCATACATAATATGATAGACATAAAAAAAAATACAGAAATACTTTAGCAAAGTGGAAATTAGTAAAAACAAAATTTAGGCGATTATAGAGAATTAAGTGCATTATTACACTTCCAGTGATCAGGACCAGTGCATGACAAACTGTGAGCTAAAACTGAGACTGAAGTTTCTGGGACTAAAATTGATGGCACTTTCTAAGGAGTAGAGAGTTTTGTTATATTTTACAATCAGCTTTTCCCATTAGCTCAAAGCTTCACCTAACAGAAAAATTATACTTAATTCTAATGGCACCAAGAGATGCTGCATAACAGAAACAGCCAGCGATCAAGGGATTACAGATGACTCCAAATAATAGTAAAGGGGGGTCATAATACTGATGCTTTTATGCAAATGACAATAGCACCAATACATTCTTATATTATAAAGGCATATATCACTCCACAGACTAATAATGGCTTTGTATCATTCATTTATCCCAGTCACTTATGACAGTGTCACAATGTGCCAGTATACAGAAGACCAACAATTCAAATCCAACTATCTTTACTCTTAGTTTTGTCGATTTATTAATGGATGTCTTATGTGTAAAATGTCTATTTGAACAGTTACTGAGGCCTACAACCACACAGGGCTGAAGTAAACTGAACCTTTCCTAACAAAACTAATACAGCCCGTTTTAGATTTCATCAAGCTCATATTGTGTGGTTCCCTGCCTAAATAAAGACACAAAGAAACAAAAGTTGGGGCTTCTGCAGTCTATCTTAACAATAATACTAATACCATCCAGGTAGGGACATGGGAATTTCATATCTACAGTACATAATATTGTTAAATGAATCCAATCGAGATGAGGCCCAAAAACAGTATCGAATGGCACTCATCTTCAAGCCCTCAGGCAGCACTGCATTAAACACAGATGTGTTTCTATAGAAAAACCTTGTAAAACTTTACGATGCAAAGAAAAAAAAAACAGATATAAACAAGATCCAGAAACACCACAGCATGTCTCAGCAAAAAAAAAAAAAGGAAAAAAAAAAGAGTCCTAGTGCTAATCTGGCCTGTCTGCAGTCCAGACCTGGCACCCATTGAATTATAAAGCAACAAAAATACAACAAAGGCCATCAGCTTTCATAGAACTTTTGTTTTTAATACAAATTACAACTATTAGTATCTGAAAAATGTAAAGGCATCTTTGTTTTGGGTCTGCTTTAAACATGAACTGGTGCAGACAGGATTCCAAGACCCAGTTTGTGCTCCCATAACTGTTCAGTGTAGCTAAGGTCAGGTGCTGCAAGGAAAAGTCCACAAAGTCAGCATTTAGCCATCTTTGCTCTTCAGGTAGTTCTTGTGTAACTTTGAGGTGTGTTTGCGCTCAATCGCTGTTGCTGCGTGATCCTGTTTCCAATCAAGAAAGGAGAGCTCCTTCTTATTGGAGTGGGTTTAGCTGATTGGTATCAAAACAGCCTCAGACCTTAAAATTCCCATCTCCATGTTTAACTGCTCTATTATTAGTTTCTCCCCTTCATCTTCTTCCATACACTGATCTACTGCCTCAAACCTTAAACTTGGATTCATCACCAACACTTTTTCCCCATAATGAACTGTTGAAAGTATTTGACCTACCGGCATCTCCTGAAAAGTTTGCTGCAGACAAAATTTCATATAGTGATCTTCTGACGGGCTAAGAAATATCTTCTTTCCCAATAATAAATAAATAACAGCAAATTTACAAGCCTCTGATGACTAGATCAAAGACACTTGAGTTTAATCTAAAAAAACACTTTAGTGGAAGAAATTCAACTCGAGGAAATATAACCTGTTGTACAAATCCGTAACCAAGGTCAGTGTTGCCAATATGCTCACACTGCTAACCTAGAAATAGATACTTGAAGCAGTAAATGCTTTGAGTGACTTGAAAAAAAACCTATGAAAATTCATGGAGGGATAAATCTAGTTGTTTGATTATTAGATTTATTATTATTTCTGGTTATCCCCCTAAAACACTTATTCCTCACATGGGCACATTACATTTAGCTTTTCTACACCTTATACTTAAGTCTGGTCACTAAAACGTTTTAAATTTATTAAATAATGTTGACTTTGTTGTGTTAAGCTGTAAATAATAACCCAATGTCTGCACATGAGGATGTCCTTTTGTAGTATGGAACAATTAAGTAACAAAGTAATCATTTTCTATTTAAAGGTGATGCTTGCTTTTTGATTAATCTGAAAAATATCAAATGCATCTCAAACAGGAGCTCAGGTCTCACAACGTCAAACACTGTCAAAACAGACACATCTGTCAGCAATGAAGGATGTGACTGCTGATTTATGAACGCTTTGGCTTTAAAGTTGTAAAGTGTAAAACTTTAATCTGCTTTGAAACTACTTCATAGAACTTAGAAACTTAAATCTTGCATCATACAAATGGGTGATGAAAGGGGAGAGAGAGAAGAAAGGAGCAAGGTGGAAAAAGCAAGAGAGGAGTATGGACGAGGAGGAAGAAGAGGGGGGAGGAGAACAGTAGGAGAGAATCAGGGGGGACAGGGGACTACTTAGCAGACAGTGAGGCTGACTTGGGAGTTGGAAGGGGGGAGTGTCATCAGAGATAAATAAGCTGTATAATGTCTCACAGGGTGAGCAGGTTGCTTGACCTCAGCAGGTCATCCTTTCTTTATACTGGATGATGGACAGCCAGGACAGAACTGAACTCTGCTACCCTGAGCTTGCAAATTTGTCTTGCAGGGGTACAACACGTCCTCAGCCTGAGGCTGTCCTCCTCTATACGCTGTTCTTGTCCATCTCTGTGCTAACTGTAGCTCTGAATGTGCTGGTTATCATATCCATCTCTCATTTCAGGCAGCTCCACATGCCCACCAACGTCCTCCTGCTCTCTTTGGCCATCTCAGACCTCTTGGTCGGGCTGCTGGTGATGCCAGTGGAAACAATGCGGTTTATAGAAACGTGCTGGCTGCTGGGAGATCTCATGTGTGCTTTGTCTTACATTATCGGCTTCACTCTCACCTCAGCTTCTGTGGGGAACATGGTGCTCATATCAATTGATCGCTATGTAGCTATTTGTTATCCTCTGCAGTACCCCACTAAAATCACTCACAGCAGAGCGGAGCTGTCTGTGACTCTGTGCTGGGCCTGTTCACTCCTCTACAACGGGCTGATCTTAAAGGAGCATCTCAGGCAGCCAGACAGGCATAACACCTGTCACGGTCAGTGTTTGGTGGTGATTAACTACGTCTCTGGAGCCATTGACCTTGTCTTTACTTTCATCGGCCCTTGCTCAGTCATTATCATTCTGTACATGAGAGTATTTGTTGTAGCGGTGACTCAGGCTCATGCCATGCGGTCTCATATTACAGCTGCTGCAGCTGGTACAGTAAAAATCACTGCAAAGAAATCAGAGAAAAAGGCAGCCAGGACTCTTGGTGTTGTGATATTTGTGTTTTTGATGAGTTTCTGTCCGTATTACTATCCCTCTCTTGCAGGGAAGGACATTTCAAACAGTGCTTCATCTTGGGCTATTGTTTCCTGGATGCTGTACACCAATTCTTGTCTGAATCCACTGATATATGCTTTTTTCTACCCGTGGTTTAGAAAAGCTATCTGGTTCATTGTCTCCATGAAGATACTAAAGAAGGGCTCCTCGCAGGCAAATATACTTTAAAATAGAAAATTTATCCTGAAACTAATCAGTTAGTATGAGAGAATGAAACTGCTTTTTATTATATGTGGCAGTAGCATGATGGTCTTCATTTTTTGGACTTATTCAGTGAATCAAAGATCATCTGTCACAAAGTAACAACGGTTATTGTTGTTTCTTACATCTTTCAGTTTGTAACAGTTTGTATGCTACAGACTTAAAAAGAGGTTTTAGGAAAGTTGATAAAGGTTTGAATGAAAGACACTGCCTTAATTTCCTCTCAACCACTGAGGAGCCACTGATCAGTGAAAACTGTTTCTTTCTGATTGTGAACAAACAGTTGAGCCACATTTTAAGATGGATTCATTTCATCATCGTCAGCAAATCAGATACTCATGTATGTTGTACAGCAAAACTAATTTTCAAATCACCATCATATATTAGTTAAAATGGGCCGTTACTGTCTCATAAAAATATTTTATGTCTCAGAATGACATTATGCTCTTAACTTATCTTCTAGTGGAACAGAAAATGTGAATATGTAAAAACAAAGTGTTCACGATGAGAAACCTGTTTACTTTGAAAGTTAATTTTTTGGTGGTAGATATTTGTAAAACGCAATATAAATACTGCAATATTAAAACAATCTTTTATTTTTTATGTATAAAAGCAAAAACAATAAAGACATTTATATTAAATTATATTAACAAACCATTAAGAAAAAATAATGATGAAGCCTTCATCTCCTGGACTGTGAATGAGGACGTTTCACCTCTGTAATAAAAAGATCAAAGAACACGAGTTTGTTATGTTGTTCTAGTCACCTTCCATTTAAATATATGTTTAAATGAATTATAAAACATCAATCACACAGAAAATCTAATGTCGTTTATGCACTCATTTCCATTTTCAGTATTCATAGTTCCAGTAGAAGCCGATCAAATGTGCACCAAAGTTTGAGAGTCTCTAATTATTGGAGCTCTAACTTGTCCAGAAACAGCATTTGAGAATAAACGACATATACCAGGGATTTCATGTGGCCAGAAGTCATCACAAGAAGGACACCGTGGCTCCGATTTGCCTTTGAAGTATCTGGCCACACATGGGTTGTGTATTTTTATGCCACATGTAGGATTCTCACAAATTTGGCACTGAAAAAATGAGAGAGACAAAAATACTGTAAGCAAACAAATAATGCTGGTGACACATTACAGTAACTGGTCATTTTTTGGATACATTTAACACATATCAGGTTGGACTATCCTTTATCTTAAATACTTCTCAATTGAAAACATTCCCTCAAAGATTTTGGTCCATACTGACCACAGATGATTCACTTATGTGGGCTGCATCTTCATTATGCTAGTCTCTATTTCTACTGGTTTACTGGTGTGGTAGTACATTTAAGTACTGTGAACTCATTAGCACAGTAAAGAAACCGGTCTTATGCTCTTTGTGGTGTGTTATTCGGTCAAAAATGGCCATTAGCTGATTGAAACACTGGCCATTAAAGGAGGAATACAGTCAACAACATGAGTCAACAGGCTGTGGTGTTTAAATGGTGCTCAGATTATACTAAGAGGCCTAAAGTGTACTCCACTACATCAGTACCACCAGCCATGTGCCTACCACCCACAAGGCAGGGTGGAGCCATGCTTTTATGCTTTTAATCTCAAATTATGTTCCTATCATCTGAAACTCATCAGACCAGACAATGTTTTTCCAATTTTACATTGTTCTGGAGTACACTGGTTTTCTGCTGCTGTGGCCAGCCTATCCAACATGTTGTGTAGTCAGAAATGCTCATATCTATAACATGGTTATAATTACTGGCTGACTGTATTACTGTTTCTATCAGCTCAAACCATTCTGACATTATTCTTTGAGCTCTGGCATCAACAAGACAACGTCAATCTCACATTAGCACTCACAAGATGGCTTTCCTCTTTCACTGACCATTCTCTATAAACTCTAAAAAATGTTATATGTGAAAATCCCATTAGATCAACCGTTTCTGAAATATTCAAACCAACAATGCCACATTTAAAGAGACTTCAGTCCCCGACCTTCTCCAGCTGACACTTGGGATTTCAGCACACCATGTTTATATGAGTTTCTGCAGTGTGGATGTCTGATTAGATATGCTTTATCAAGCAGTTGTGTCCAGGAAGTCAACATTACAGATGATATTTACTTCAACTCTCTCTCAAGAGCAATTTTATCAACAGCAAATGAATATAATATAAACAATAATTTGTCGTAATTGTAGTATAAATAATAACTTGCCTATTCATGGTAGTCATCTTCATTGTTCATTTTAAAATTTTATATTTTTAAAAGTGCTTTATAAATAAAGTTGTTATGGTATGTAGTAATATAACCACACCAACCTAATGTTTATAGTTTATAGTGATCATCAGTGCCTAAATTCAAGTGGGTACGAGGGCAATATTACTAAGTGGAAAAAAGGGAAACATTTACCTGGAAAGCGATGTTACGACAGATGTGGCACACTTTGACATGGTCTTGATACATTGTGCGAATATATGGCTCCATCTCTATGATACACCGGGTGGACAAGGTGTATTCGCCCCGTTTCTAGGGTAACAAACAGCACGCAATTACACACTTACAGAAAAAAAAACAAATAAAAAAAAAAACACAAGTGGTGAGTTATATATGTATATATTTGACATTATAGGCTTTGATTTTATTGCACTTTTCCACCAACTGCTACATTGTGAAGTTTTGCACTGAACACTTATTAACAGAAATAGAAGGCTTAGTATTGCCAGAAGCCTCAATATGAGTGTTTCTGCACAAAATATTTTAAATACTACACAACTGCAAAGGAAATATTTATTTCAAATAGAAGGACCTAATGTTCATGTATATTTTGAAGTTAAAATGATACTAGGATACTGAAACACATAGAGAGAGTAATAAAATTTAGAGTATCTGTAACATGCAACTTCTGTTGGTGCTGTGCTACTGGAAACTGAATTTCCCGGAGGAACGAACCCGAGGGATTAATAAAGTTTCATCTAATCTAATCTTTTTTTCTCATCATTGAAACAAAGAAATCTTGTTTTGTAAGCATTAAATGAGAATGATTGTCTAAATAAATGTAATTTTATTTGTATAATCCTTTTTTTTTTTTTTTCTTTTTTTTTAATAATTATTAATTTTATTTTTTTTTTTTTTTTTTTTTTTTTTTTAATGCTAG
>VUQG01024341.1:0-12732 GCA_015106755.1 Etia nguti | reverse complement strand
ATTTAATTTTTTTTTTTAAATCTTTTTTTTTTTTTTTTCTTTTTTTTTTAACTGAAAACCATAATTAATGAAATTTTATACTATGCCTCATTAATAAAGCAAGCAGTATGGAAATGATAAACATAAATAGAGACTTTGACCATAATACTGTATGACCTCTTTCTGCTGCAATCCCATTTTAAATATGGTTAATCGGAAGGTAAGTACTTGAAGAACTGAAATCATTTTAATAATCCGTTCACAAAAAGGAGGAAGTAGTTTGTAAGAAATAAATAATCTGAATTGTGAAATCCTATTCGAGACGTTGTATTTTACCTCACTGAGCCATTTGTCGTGCACTAATCGGCTCAATAGGTGCTCCGTTTCGCTCTTCTTCATCTTTCTGGTTGTCATGGAGTCTGTGCTGTTCAGAATATCAGTAGAGGAAGCCTTGCCATTCTCAGAGCACACGATGAGGTCCATCTGAATGAGCACGATTCAAGTTGATCACAACATTAGTTTTACTACAAGCCACATTCATCCATTCACAAACATTCATACCATTTCTTCTGTGTCTTTAACATGACATGTTTAGGAATTCCTGATGTAGCAAATATGATACAAGACTTCTTTAAAACTTCTTTCTAAACACTCCATTTTCCAAAATTTTGAATTTTCATGGTTTGGGCTTTACAGGGTTAACGACTTTCTAACCATAGCGCACACCAGAATTTGGGGTTCAATATTCTTGCCCAAGGAAACTAACATGTGGACAGGAATCACTACCCTATTCTTCTAAATGGTTGACATTCTACCTCAAGAGCCATAGTCACACACAAATCTGTGTGTGGTAATCTATTCATGACTTCCTGCGTGATCTTTTGAACTAAAAAATAATGTTGACCACTGTGTATGGATAATGTCACTGATTAGACTGTTACACTGAACTGCAAACTACAAGTTATGTTGTTTCAGGGTTTTACATCAATATACCACCAGAGCCTTAAAAAAACCCCACAAATACAAAAATTTATAGTGGAGGCATCTATAACATGTTGTTTTACTGTGAATTTAACTCACCGTTTTCCTGAACAGCTCAAGTTCATTGTCAGCATAATCTGACGACATCCTTGTGATGTCAGTTTCAGCCATGTTCACCTGGGTGGGATTAAAGTTAAACTTTAATTAATAATCTATTTCCTTTGATATGATCCCAAAACATGTAAAGTCTTTGCAGCTTGGACACATACTAAACAACAGCTCGACAAGGCAGACACAATACGAGCATCAAATCACTAACCAAGGCGTAGTACTGCAGACCGTTATCTTCAGACATCCCTTTCCTAATCTGCATGAACATTGGCTGCAGTCTTGAGTTGATAGTATCAATAAAATCTTCCAGCTTGTCAGGCGCATACTGTGCTGCAGAAAAAAAACAAGAACAACAATGTTTGTTAGTCTCAGTACAAAAACAAAACAAAACAAACATACCAGACATATTCTGGTTCTGGTGTCATAATGTGCACATTAAAGGTTGGTGATATGACCTCAAAATTATATCACAGTATTTAAAGGCAAGTTGTGACAATATTTCTGATGATATAACCCCCCCCCCAACAAACTGTTTTTTTCAGTGACTGCAGATCTCAGGATGCAACATTTCTTAGTACAAACAAAATAAAGGGCATATTCATGCTTCTTTTCAGAAGTTAGCTACTGTCACATGACAGTAGCTCACTCTGATCTACTCTAAACAGAGTGCTGTTGGAGCAGCAGCATTACAGTGCAACGGTAGTGAAACCGCAATACAGTCTCAGTGTTACTGAAGCTAGAGAATGTAAAAGCATGCCACTGCTACATCACATATACCATTTATCCCACATATTATCATTGTCAATATGATATGGCACAGCCCTACTGCAAATACACAAAAATATTTTATAATGTGTATATGTTTTGGGAGGGTTGGGCTGAAGGATTTTAAGAATTGGAACATATATACCATCATCTTATTGTACTTGTATCCCAGATTTGTATTTTACAACTTATTTAATATTTTATATACCTACACAGGACCTACAGACAGAAATTAGTTAGCAGCTAATTTTGGTACAAGGCGTCTTGTAACACTGCCTTCAAGTGTAATGAGTTTGCTTTTTTGTGTAACAGTAAATCAATAGTAACAGTCTCTTAATGTAAAAAAAATAAGAAATTATTTATTAATAATTAATAATTGGGTTGATACTACTTTTTATTGTTCTACTCAAATCTTGCCCTACTTTACACTGGTCTCCAGATACACTACGAGGTGCATTCTGAATTTTTCAATCAATTGCCGGTCACATGTATAGAAATTTACTTACTGTGGTGCGTTTCACAGCAATACTGATAAAGAGCCTTTGCCGCTTGTTCATTGATGACACCACTGACCATCATGGTCTGAAGAAACCTTCGATGGCTTTCTCCCATCTGTCGTGACATATCTGTGGGTAAAGAGCACAGGTGCTCTTTATATACATAGCTAAATATCTGTCAATCAGCAATTAGCACTGGTGAGTTAAACGGGCAAAAAAGATGATCATGCCACATCAATTTTGTGCTGGCTAAAAGTAAATAATAAATAAATAAAAATGTGATGGAAAAGTAACACTTATTATTTCACTGACACACACAAAAAAACACATATAGACATCTGAAAACAAAAAACAAACAAAAAAAACCATAGCAAACTAAATAAGACCAGAATCCGATCCGACTTTCTGCCAAATTGTTATTCAAACCAAATTCACGGTACTTTCGTATTTCTGTTATAAAGTGTATAAAAAGTGAAAGAAGCACCTTCTCTGAGGACTGTGAGCAGATGCTCTTTAAGTTAAACTGCTACAACTATTTCCTCCTGCAAACTCAACAATAACATCATTTCTGAAACTGTTTCCTCCTCTTTGCCGAACGGCTAACCTGAGCTAAAACTACTGATGCTAGCTTTTAGCATCAACTACATAAATATTTTAACTATAACCGAGTCTTTTTAGAAGGGTTACGCTAGGTAACGTTACAGGCAGACATTTTGCCAACTTTAACAGAACTATCTGCGGCAGTATGGAGATTTTTGTCAATCAACGGTTATTCCTAATAGACCCGGTTATCTGCTTGTTCAGTTCTGCAGTTGCTCTAATGTTTAAAACAAAAAATGTAAATTCTTTCCAGTTTCATTTAAACATATTTACCTACTCACCTCCTATCGCGCGCGCCTTCCGTGTTTTCCTCCGGGTTCTCTTCGCCTTTGTAGGTTTTTCTGGTGAATCACTGCCACCTGCTGCTGTGGAGGAACTACCGCGGGACGTCATCCCTGCCACCTCTGTTCACGCAAGCCTGCAGACCTGTTTTGGTTTTTTTGAGCTGTCACAATATCAGTGACCAAATTAACATTACTAAAATTATTCACTTTGCTTTTACTATTAGCAATACAAAACATATAAATTATTTTTTTCAATAAAAGCAAATTACACTAAAAATACAAGGGTACAAAGGAGGAGCGTCTGAGACAACTGTAAAAAAAAAAGGGGGGGGGGTAAATAAATATTTTACAATAAATATTATAAAAGTGGCTGCACCACAGAAAATTGTTAATGAATACGTTTAGTATATGGTACATACACATAAGAAAAGCCAGATATACAAAATAATTAATATGTACTTTTTAAACAAAGAGACAAACCACATTCATTGAAAAGCAGGAGCTACAACAAAATAAAAAGCAGACTATTAGTGTTTTAGCTCAGACTTACCTCCTCCGACGGGCACCTTTTTCCTAGTCTCTCCCTTTCGTTTCATTCATTTTTTTTAACCTAATCGACGTGTTTTAACGTTACCCGGTTGCCATGTAGATGGAGATTGCATCTTTGACGTATGCACTTGGGTGCCATGGAAACTGCAGAGAGAGCAGAGTCTGTGGTGGAGAGATGTGTGCCCTTCTTAAACTGTTTACTGATGACAATGATATTCACAACAGGCCAAAACAACCCACAGGCCAGTGATACCAAACAAAGCAACAAAAAGATTCATGTTTTATAAAAGAATGAATAAAAAATTTGTGTCTAGTATCATACAGATAAAAATGTAAGAAAATTTTTTTAATGGTGAAAGTACATTTAGGTACTGAGCTTTAATGTTTTGTGTGTACAGTACTGCACGTCACTGAACCTTATACAGTAACAGTGTTGTGCATTACTTTAATGCCATGAAAAATTACACCGTATAATCTTTAGTGTAAATTGAATTTTATACAGTATATATTATATATATTTTATAAAGTATACAGTCATACAGGCTGGATCAGGTTACCCTGAATCCTTCTTTTGGCTCTCATCCACAGTGTGTTTTTTTTGTCCTGTCTTCCAACCTGTCGCGACAGATGGCTGCCTCTTCCTCAGCCTGTTTCTGCCAAAGGTTTCTTCCTGTTCATAGGGAGTTTTTCGTTCCCAGTATTGCCAAGAGGCTGTTCACTTAGGGATAATTTGATCGTTGGGGATTTCTCTGTATGTTCATTGAACAAATTCCACATCATGGCCAGACACCTTACTGACATCATGCAGCCCAAGGATACCCTGAGAAACTCTGGCTTTCAGGCAATGCTGGTATGCTAAGAAGAATGTGATCACAGAATTTATTCTAAATGCTTTATTACTCTAACAAATTAAATAAGAACATATAATACAAGGTGTCTCGAGTCTTTGATTACAATATAGCCTATTATTAACATTATTTAAATACAGTATCCAATGTCATTGAGTTTTACTGCAGCATTTAATCTAATATTCCTCAACATTATCCCACATCTTCTGAGGCTTTTCAGCAGAAATTTCAAGTTCGAGGTTTTAGGTGTCAGAAAACAGTTTTTCGGGCTATCATAACTGTGCATATAAGGGAAAAGTGGTGGTTAATATGTTTGCATCAAGACAACAAAAAAATTTTTTTTTTTTAAATAAATCAATGTAAAAAGCACTAAAATAAAGTAAAAGAGGGACTGAAATATTCAGATTTGAGTTAATTTAGTTTAACATGCCCTCTGAGCAGAAAAACATTTGCTTTCAGTGCTAAGAACATGAACCAAAAATGCTAATCATGTTAGCATTGGGTTCAACACGTGACCCTCAATAAGCAGAATTACAATACAGGAACTAACAACTGAAACAGCTCTTACAGTATGTTATGTGGTCTGCTGTTTGGTTCACGTTAACTTTGATTTAGAAACAAATGTATTACAACTTACAGTACATAAATTGCAGGATTATCAGAGTACTGACAGAAAATCTGAAACCATAACTATAAATGTTTATGTAAACACAATGATATTCAGGCTGTGTTTAGGATTTCCTCAAACTGACAGCTTGATTAACAATCAACCACTTTCCACTTTGAAAACACATAGTTTAAATTTTCACAGCCCAACTAAATGTCTCCTGACAGCACTGTTGAGTCCTTGCTTCTTTTCTTTGTTTTACTCACTGACAGTCACGACTGCCTTGGACAAATTATCGCTGAAAGTGCACTGGCTGCGCAACATCTCCGTAAAGTGTAATGGGATGATTAAACAAGGACTGATCTCAGAGATGTATGGTACAGACACCAACGTTTCAGAATAACTTTTTAAGTGATACTAACTAGCCCACAGCACAGAAAATGGAAGATTAGGGGTAGTGTACTAAGCAACTTGTACTTTCTTCCAAATTTCTTCACATCTCCAACTTTCCTGATTAAGAACAGGCAAGATTTTATGAGCAACCTGACATAAATCTAAAGAGAAAACAAAGCTTGTTGTAATCACTGCCATGTCAAAACTGGAAAAAAGAAGAAAAAAAAAAGTGTGCAATAAAATTATCCACAATGTGATGAATCCTTAGTAATGTGTCTGGAGCATCTAGGCATGTGCCACTCATTCTCCGAGGTCTGGCCTCCTGTGGTGACTCAACGTTACTCTCACAAGATCCAACTTTAACAGCTTTTTTATGTTTTGCTTTGTTTTGTTTTGTTGTTTTTTTTTTTAAGCTCAGATCTGGACACCATAGACTCCTTGTTTTATCCCAGCATTGCAATCAAAATCTTCATGTTTCTCCAAACTGACTGAGTGCCCAGTGTGCTTTTCGGCCCCTGTAATGCCTTTTTCCTTTTAGTTGGCAGCAGTTGGCTGAGAAACACCGAATCTGAGGACCAAAGAAATGGTGTGAGAAGCAGAATGAATAAATGAGAATAAAAAATAAGATTTCCTTTTTTAAAAATAGAGGAAAGGTTATTACAGTTATTGCAAAAGTTGTCAGCTGAGAACCAGCATTTTCACTCTTTAAACAGACATGTGACTGCAATGTGACTAAGTGATGTGTGCTGTGCTGTGATTGTTCTACCTTGTGTTCTAGTGACTGGTAGGAAATGGGCCATGTGTGTTGATGGACTGTTGCAGCTTCTCTTCTTTGGCTCTTCTGCTGTGGCAAAGCTGGAAAACAAAGTGGTAAATACTGTACTTCCTATAACATTCAGATCTAACAATAATTCTAACCCTTAAAAGCCAAATGTATCATATTTGATACTTGAATTTTTGAAACTTCTATCTAAAACAAGTTTTTAAGCAATAAATTCCAATAGAGCCAGTAAATATGGCACAAATTAAAACTAACATATTTTTAAAAATTGTCAGAAGGTTAAAACCTAAATTTTTAAACAATTAAAATTTTCGTCAATTGTTTCATGGTTCAGTCTTTAAAAGGTTTAAAAAAAGCTAACATGTAACACTAGAACAGCCAGGTGGCATCATTTTTACCCACTGATGCAACAAAAGCAAAGATTTCATTTCTTGAATAAATTATTTTCATTACTGTTTAAAATGACAAATAAAAGAAGCTACTTTCAGCTGCTCCCTTGCCACAAGGGGTCGACACAGCGGGTAGCTTTGGATGATAGATTGTCATTATCATGACTGTCATCAGTCTCCTCTCCAGTTCCTTACAGGTTTAACACCATGTTTGCATCCCATTCAAAACTCAAAAACATGAATTTTCATCCAACTCCAGTCCCCTATTTGTGTACCTTTCAATCAAACCCAGCTAACTCTGACTCATATAACAGGCTGCTTAACGAAACATGAATTAAAACAGCGTAAAAATGACTCCTCGCCAATATTAGGTATAAATGGCTTTTTGTTGTTCTTGTTGTTGTTAGCATCTCACTGTTCTCTTTTCCATGAAGCTGTTCAGGAATTCGTCAATGTCAATGCGTCCTTCCAGGAAGTTTTCAGCCGTCTCCTCAGACTCCTCCTCTGCCTGGTGGGCTGCGACTTTTAACCGAGCCTGTAGAGTGCTTAGACTGCAACTCTGGTAGGGAGTAAAAAACAAAAACAAACCATAAATAACAAATAGAAAACGATCAAAGAGTGTTTACAGGCAAACATGTCTGAGTTGATATCTATAAGCTCTTCTTTAGAGTATTGCTCAATCCAATGAGTGCTGTTAAACAAATCCTTTTTGTGCTGGTGAAGGGACCTTGCATTGGCCAACTCAAGTAAAAAGACATTGTAGAATCTTCAGAATAACCTGCTGAAAGATTTAAGTAACTGTATGTATATGTTTGAGCCTTTAATGTATACTTTTGACCCTGTTTGGATTAAAGAAAATTCAAAAGAAATTCAAACTTATGCACCCAATACTTGCCATTTAAAGTCATTAAAGATCTATTGCTGTACAATCATTAAACCCTGGAAAAGTCAATTAAAAGCCAAAAAATCACCACGACATTCACGTCAATGATGACTGTATATAAACCTCTGACCACAACTGTTGGAGACCGACATCTAGTCACAATTAAGTCTGTATCTTATATTTTACTTTTTCTTTTTGTGCCTGGTTTTATTAAAACTGGCCAGTCAATCAAGCTCAGCTTAAGTAACAATGAGTACTATAATTACACAGTTATACAATTCACTAGTTACACAGTTCATTAAACAACCCAAGCTCAGTTCCAATCAATGAAATGATAAATCCGTATTGGAATAAACATGAAAATGTCAAAACTCTCATTTCAAGATGCGTATTTGCACTAAACGTGTATTATGTGTAAAACCAGAGTGTGCTGGTGTAGCCATTTACCTCACTGAGTTCGTGCTGTCTCTGCATCTTTGTTTCAAAAGCTGACTTCATCTGAGTCAGCTGTTCATACTGTTAGCACAAGAGACAAAAACACATAATGAGCAGCAGGACAATGGTATGAACGCATATGTGTATGACACAGAGAGGAGACCGGGCCTTGCAGTTACTGCGCCTAAACTCTGGAACTGTCTTCCTTTTCAAATTAGGACCTCTCCAACATTTTTAAACCCCGTCTGAACACACCTCTTTACTCCCTAGCTTTTAACTGTAACTGAGTTGTTTTGGTTTTGTGGCTTGTCTTTTATTTTTCTATACTGATGTATATATTTATTATTTTTCTTTTTTTCAGTTTGTGCAGCACACAAACTGCATTGTTTTTAAATGTGCTTATAAATACACTGACTTGACTTGATTATGAAAGAAAGAGGAATGGTGTAAGAACTGACCTTGTAGAGCATCTCTTGTCTTTTTCCTTCCAGATGTGGCTCCATTTGAAGGTTTTTCTCTGCAAAAACATATTGACATCAACTTAAAGTAAAGCTTCACTTTCCTATGACTAGCAAGACCATCTATGAGAACAGGGGAGGAACTTACTGGCCATGTCCAGTATACTGTTGACCAACTCTTCTTTATCAGATGTGACCTGTTTGAGTTGTGGCAAACTCACAAAGAACTTGAGCAACACATCCTCTTTTTCAGACATATCTGACAACTGTGTCAGGCTGGGGGTGGATAAAGAAAAAAGTGAATAAATGGGCAGATATGTGAGAGAATAATTATTTGATGTGTGTGCCCACTTACAAAAAAACATGAACAACCTCTAACTTTTATTGTAGTTTCATTTTTATGGATAGAGACAGAATATCAACCAAAAACCCAGAAAAACCCCCCAAAATACATTACATAAAAGTTATAACTTGACTGGCATGTTACCGACAGTGGTAGGTCAGAAATAAGTATTTGATCCCAAAGTAAAACGTGACTTAGTACTTGTTGGAGAAGACCTTATTGGCAAGCAAAGCGGTAAGACGTTTCTTTAAGTTGATCACCAGGCTTGCACACATCTCAGGGAGGAATTTGACCCATTCCAGTTTACAGAAACTCTCTAAATCCTTTAGGTTTCTTGACTACCACTTGGCAGCTCAAAGCTTGAGCACCCTTCACAGATTTTCTATAGGACTGAGGTTGGGAGACTGTCTAAGCCACTCCATGACCTTACTGTGCTTCTTCTTCTTTAGCCACTCCTTTGTTGCCTTGGTGGTATGTTTTTGTTCATTGCCATCGTGGAGAACACATCCGTGATCCATCTTCACGGTTCTGGCTGAGGGACAGAGGTTCTAAGATCTAAGATTTTACAATACTTAGTCCTGTCCAATGGCCACTCAGTGCAGTGAAGTTATCCTGTATGCTTAGAAGAAAAAACAAAAACAAAAAAAACAACGTATAATGTTTTAACCTCTGCTTGACTGTCGGGTTGGTGCACTTTGGGTTATACTCAGCAGATTTCATCCTCCAAACCCAACGGGTCGAGTTGAGCCCTAGCACTTTCTGCCAAACCTTCTCGGAATCATTTAGATGCTCACTAGCAAACTTAGGACACGCCTATACATGTGCCTTTTTGAGCAGGGGGGACCCTGCAGGTGCTGAAAGATTGAAGTCATTTATGGCATAGAGTCGTACATGGTGTTCTGTCTTCAGATCACTAACAAGTTCTTCCAGTGTAGTTTCAGGTTGATCCACCACCTTTCTCATGATCATCCTCACCCCCTGAAGCAAGATTTTTATAGTTTTATAGTTCTACATTTTCTAAATACTTTTTTGGGATTTTTCTGCATTTTGGGTTGATAATCTGTCTCTCACCATGAGAGTGGAACTACCAGAAAAATTAGAGACTATCGTTTTCTTTGTAAGTGAGCAAACTTACAAATTTACCGTTATTTTTAATTATTTCTACCACTTTACATAAACAGTGGGTAAGATGTCAAATACATCAATAAGGGTATGAAATCATTTTTGTCACAAACAAACATTTCACACTGTGCAAACATTTTAATTTGAAATCATTAAGGAATACTTTACTTCATGTCACAGAGTTCAGGAAAAGACTCGGGAATCTCAGGCATCTTGTACACGTGTCCATTTAGTCCAGTCTGGAAGAAATAGAAGTAATATAGTCACATCCCAATCTTCAGTATATTAATGTCTGAACACTAGAGTTGTGTCAGACTGTCCAATGCTAGTTCTCTGAGTAATTGTCTGATGGCACCTTCTTCTTCCTGTAATGTGTAATGTGCATGCACTAGCGGCACTAATATTGGCCAGCATGAGATTAAAGTTTTATTTGAGAGACCTAGACAGTCCACATTAGTTGCATGGTTGAATTTTCTCAACCATTTCTGAGTTGCTTCCAGCCCGGGTAATGTTTACATTTACAAAGTGATCTGTATTAAACAGAATTTCTGCTGGAAGCAGTCCAGAACCTGGGATATAGGTGGAGGAACCTAAAACTCTTTGATCAACGCTTTTATCTAGTTTGGTGAAGGTGATGCTTGACTGTTACCATTCCACTTTTATACACTGTGCATCAATTGCATACCTCTGAATCTCCAATAGGTACAGGCAGTGGCAGGTCAGAAATTATTCCATATGGCGCTGGAGCTCGAGGGGGCCCAAGGGCACTATCGACCCCTGGGTGAGGCATTGGTGCTGGGGCTGGACCAGGAGGCGGTGTCTGACTGGGTCCCATGTGGCGAGAACCAAAGTGAAAAGCCGGATTGGGATAAGGTGCAATACCTGATGATTTGTACATACTGCTCCAGTGAAAAAAGGGAAGAATAAAAGGCATAATATCAATCTTTAAATGATTTTTAATGTGGAAAAAATATATTGAACTGCTTTTTAGAACCACTTTATACATTGTCCAAAAAAGACTCTGACTCAAAAAAAAAATTTAAATAAGAACATACTTGAAAAATATCCGAACTTTCTTAGAATGTCATAAGAAAGTACTGAGAAACAAGTGTCTTATATTCTCAGAAAGAGGAGACTTACTAAGGAAAGCCAGAAGGACCACTAGACATCAAGGCGGGAGGACTTTTCCAGAACTCATCAAGCAGACTTTGGATGACCTTTCCCAGGTCTGAGTGCATCCCAAACTAGAACATATATAACAACAGCTTAATACAGTAACATGGATAAAATTAAAGCATGAATTAACAAAAGAACCTAAAATAAATGGATTTACTTTGCAATGAACCAATGAAAGAAACAGAAAAAAGGAAACAAGTACATGTCTTTGCAGCTGATAAACACCTGGTTTGTGTGCACAAATGAAGCAAGGATCCCAGAGAGAAAGCTGTGCATCAACGAGAGTTCTCCCCACTCTATCTGGAGCTGTGATAGTTTACAATTATGTTGCACACTACAATGCATAATCAGTTTAATTAAGTATTACATTATTTTTAAAAATTTGGTTACATTCGAGATGCTTTCTAAAGTATGCTATTTATTTATTTGTGTGTGCAGATGACGTACTATAGTTTTAGAAAACTGGATTACGTGAATGTATTTCCAAGTAAACTGGAAGATAGAACTAGACTCTTTTTCTTGGTTGAAGACTTAGAGCATTTGATGGTGGTGAGAAGACCTACTGCTCAGCTTTGGAAACCCCCTAAATTTAAGTTACTTATTTCACTTTCACTTTTAGTCAGATGACAAATTTATCTATCTTGGATACTACCATGAGTAATAATCTTTCATTTCAACTTGTCCTTTTGCTTTCACAGCAATGCTGTCGGTTTGCAGCGTTTTACCTCTCTTTGTTCCTGTACAATTTGTTTTTTGGGGGGGTTTTTTGTACACAGATCGTTAAAAAACAATCAAACACACATTTGTGCAATGAGACGTTAAACCAAAAGTAATGTGTTATCTGTGTCATTTTAAGTATTAATTCTGGATGCCATAATTCTTGTTTAAGATCTGGAAAAAAACAAACAAACAAAAAAAACCTCCCTTCTTAATCCTCAAAAGCTACTTCAGGGCTCTAGAGTGCGACCAAATTTTTCAGTGGTGCGACTAAAAAAAATCCTAGTTCACACCGGTGTGACCAACTGTTCGAGTAAAAACTCTGAAAGTCTCCATGTGGTCAACAACATACACACATTATGCCCATATCATGGTCTAGACCAATCAGAGATAGTCAGGGGCGGGACCTCTCTGATTGGCCTTGGTCCAGATATTCCTGTAGTCCTTCGTGTGTACGTTTGAAAGTGCAGGTGGATAGAGGGAGGTGAGTAGCTTGAATAAAGCGATATCGATTCATTAAATCCCGAATTGACTTTTAAATAAAAATGTATTTTGCCAGAAACGCCAGAATCTCAGGTTAAAGCTCACAAAACTATTTCAACAACCACCAAACAGCTAAAACAGTAAATGAGAGCAGGTACACGGATTCTACACAAAGACGTAAACACAGAGCGGACCCGACGCATCAGAATCAGCTTTCTTTTTCTCGGCTTTCTCACCCGACGGCACGTACACGGACACGCCGTCGGGGCTGAAAGCCGACAGCTCACTGATTCTGATGCGTCGGCGGGTCTGTGCTTTGTGTTTACGTCTT
>VUQG01024339.1:29552-42572 GCA_015106755.1 Etia nguti | reverse complement strand
AAAAAAAAAAAAAAAAAAAAAAAAAAAGACGTTTTTTTTTTTTTTTTTTTTAAAGGTATGAAACACCACACCAAATGTGGAAGTGTGTGCGTTACCTGGCAGTGCAGCTTGGCTCATAACTCTAATAAGTCTTTCAACGAGGACCACGCTGTAAGAACTCCTCTCCTGGTCTGGAACTGGCAACTGCAGACGCTCCAGAAGATCAAGGTTTATACCTACAAACAAATTCCACAGAAAAACAAAGTAAAAGAAAATGCTAATTTGGAACAACGATCATTAAGGCTGTCATCTTGTCTCGTCTTTAGTCTGCGAATCTAACATATGTAATATGTTTAATTGGTTGATTAGCAGCACAGACAGAAGGCAAATCACTTACTTCCTAAACAGCTGTGACACCACTACACCACATTTAGGTTTTTTCAGCTGAAGGATGACACCGACATTACTTAGAACCTAAAATTATTTATGAAGTCAAAACTGCAGTGTAATCATAAAAAAGGGACCTAACTCACGAGATAAACCTCTGTTGTGTCCACAAATAACAGACAAACTAGCAAAGAACCAATTTTAAATTGTATCTTTATATCTGAATGAAAAGACAACAGTTTGACAGGCATTAAATAGTATTTTTGCACCAAGAAGGTGATTGCTAAAGAGCTGTTTACCAAAAATGTGTAAAAACTGTGAAAAAACTGAAGAAGTGGGGGACAAAAGAAGAAGCTGCATGTTTTATGAAATAGGAAAAAAATCCTTCTACTGTTCACTGAATCCTTCTATGAAATAGTCTCAGTGGAAAGGTGGCTTGTCAAGAAGCCATTCTCAAGGAATGAAAAAATGTTGAAAAGACTGATTATGCTAAATTACACAAGAACTGGACCAGAAATCAGTGGCAACAGGTCTGATGGAGTGATGAATGCAAATTTGAAACTTCTGGTTCAAATTGTTGTCAGTATCTACAGAGATTTTGATCCACCATGCAATACTAAAAGTATTAATTTTTCCCCCTAACATTGATCCCAAACACACTGCCAATGCAGTGAAAGCATATCTGGATAGAAATACACACAGTGGATCACTGTCAGTCATGGATTGGCCTCCCCAGACGTCAACATTACTGAAGCAGTGTGAGATCATCTTCGCAAAAAAAACAAACAAAAGGCAGCCAACATCTAAAGAAGAGTTTTAAATGTATTTCAAGAAACCTGGAGAATTATTCCTGAAGACTACTTAAAGAAATCAGAAGAAAGCTGCCTAAGAGAGTTCAGGCTGCGATGAAGAATAAAAGTGGTCATATCAGACACTGACTCTCAAGCAGGTTACAATATACAAACTTTTTGCTTCATGTACTGCATTTCCTTGTATGCTTTCACGTTTTAATAAATCACTCCTTCTATTTCCAAGACCTTTGCACAGTGCTGTAAAACACTGAGTGCTCAGGTACAGTAGAAAAGCACTATATAAGAACCAGTCCATTTACCATTCGCTGTATACAAACAAATGAATTTACATGTGTTTTTAAAGAGAACAATTATACAGACCTTGGAGTAAACAGACGTCAACAATTTTCTTAGTTACTTCATATTCATTTACTTAAATAGAGAGACAAAAGCCTTATTACTACATGTCAAAAGGTTTGTGCCACAAAAAGGAAGGAGGAGATGAGAAGGTAGTTTATTAAGAGGCTCTAACTAAGAAACTATGCAGCTGTGGATTCTGTAGAAGTGATAGTTACATGGAAAGGGGTTTTTAACACATGTGAAATCTCAGAACATCAGTCTTTAATTAATGTCATTAAAAATTATTGGACGATAACAACTGTAGAGAGGTTAAATTATGACTCCTAGAAACTTTAGAGCAAGATAAAAACCATCTGGGATTTTATCACAAAGTAAAAATCAGAAGTCTGCAAAGGAATATCTGGGTATGACAAAACCTCTTTTGAAGTGCTGTGGACAGATGATGTTAACAGTGAGCTTTTGCTTACCTTTGCTGTGTGAGACAGCGTAAAGCAGGCAGAGGACAAACAGCGCGTGGTAGTCGTCACTGGTGCAGTCAAGGGCACTGTACACCATGTCTAAGAACGGCCTGTAGGGAGTGAGAAAGAGACAATAAAGAGAACATAGCCTCAGTTAACAATTCTGTCTTTCCCATTTTCAATTCTTTAGACTTTTAGATGAGGTTTATATCACAGTGCGCTCACGTGTGTGTGTGTGTGTGTGTGCATATACCTGCTCCTCTGTGTGTGTGTGCGAGTAGCTGCAGCTGTCTTCTCCTCATCAGTGATGTTCTGCTCTGTCAGCTCTGGGACCTTACACTTCTCCATCACCACCATCTCTATCTCTGCACAGATACACACACCGAGAGATACATTCTTAGTATTTACTTATATAAATCTCCACATATTTGGACAACCACCTACCTCACAGAGTATCACTCACATTCACATCACAAATTTAACACACTTACAGACACGAAACAAAGAGACTCTAAAATGTATGGACCAACTGAAGTGTGAATGTCATAAAATGTACTAAAGCTGCCAAGAAACCTCACGAGTGTTCCTCACAGTATTTAGAGCAAGCAGGTTAAAATGACTAATTAATAGTAACAAAGTAACAAAGTAGACAAAGGAATATTTAAATCTATAATGAAGAAAAACAGATATCTATTTTTAAACTTATACTTTAAAATGTTTGTAATTTTATCACTTCTTTTATCAGTCTGTTAACAGTGGTAGGCGTCTTTGTTCCATCCCAAATGGTACACATGTCATTCTGAAACAATCTTCCCCTGCAGCCCATGACCCCATTTGTGCTTTTAAAAAAAAGTAAAGAAAAAAAAGTTTGAAGCTGTCAATTTCTCAGTGTAAGTCAAGGCATAAAAATGAATCATTTCAGATGAGCGAAATGGTCACATTTGAATATAGACACACACACACAGAACAGGAGTGAGAGACAGGTGGAGAGATGAGGAGCACAGGATGGATGGTGTATCACTATGGGAACGGATACTGCTACGTGGATTGTGTTCAGCACAAGATCAGTGGTAGCCATGATAATCATGGGGAAGTTAAATGGTGCCAAGAAGAGGATGCAGCAAAAAGAGGGAGTCCTCATCTTAAAACTCGCTAAAGAGAGGGTTTTCTGTTCTGATTTTGCAGGTTAGCCTGTTTTTTATTGCTGTTAATTTTTTCAGGAATCTTTTATTTCCTGAAAAAAAAAAACAATGATGAGGCTGTAAAATATAAATTTAAACACAGCTGCAAAAGCATGGAGATCACATTTAAGCATTTACTTGAAGGTGCAAATGAAAAGGAGTAAAGCCACCACATTTCCAGTGAAAAATGTCGGTGTTCTTTCTTTAAGGAGTTCTCTCTCTTTTCTCTTAAGGATAACCAGAGTGCATGGGAGACCACATTGGATTTATGGCGGTGAAGAAACACAAACACAGTCCTGTACTGCTGTGTCCAACGAGACACACACTCACCTTCCGCTGTCTCCCCACTCGCTCTGCTTCCCTTAGAACTCCCACCTGCTCCTATTCCCTCTGTACCTTTTCCCTTTTCCCTCTCTCCTCCTCTGCCACTGTCATCATCCCAGCCCTCTTCTAGTCCTCCTCCTCCACTGCTGCTTCCGCCCCCAGCCCTTTCATCATCTTCCTCCTCGCCCAGGTTCTTGTAGTTTGGCCTCTTCTGCGTTCTTTTGCGGCCACGATGGCGGGACAGCTCCAGGGAGCGCTCCAGAGACTCCGGGGGCTTGATGAAGCGGCGCATACCTCCCGCACTTGCCTGTTGGACAGAAGCAAAACAGGATAGAGGTCAGGGTATGAGGAGAGAAGGAATATGTCACGTGTGGATCACTGAGTGATTATTTTAATCAACAACACATAAACATAACCTTCACCGAAACAGTTTTAAACATAACATCATTAATGTACAAGTTGCAATCCAAAAGATTGATACAAAACTTTCCCATAAAAACCCAAAGGAATTCCTGATGTCCTGATTTGTGGCCGCTCAAATTTTTAAGGTTGTTTCATTGTGCACCTCTGGGCTGTTTTCAGTGCTGATGCCATTTTTAAAACACTCCTTGAAAGTCCAGTTCTGACAAGTTTCACATGTGTATCTGCAATGCAAGCCTGAACTTCTCCATTGTTTCAAAACAGAGAGCCTTAAGAGTTTCCTTTTGGAGAAGAAAAAGCAACTCAAGCTCAAATCAGATGACCACGGCTGGTGTTGAGAGAAGATTCCATTGGTCCAGCTTAAAAAATTCTTGCACTTTAAATGCAATGCGATTGGGCATAAAATGGTTTTATGGCTTGTAACAAACTTTGAGTCATTTCTTTCAGATGCTTCAGGATATCAGAGTAGTCAGTACTCAGCAGTCCGACTCTGTGAATAACCGTGTGAGCTGTTGAAAATGTTCCCAACTGCACTCCTCACCTGACTGAACATCTTTAGACTTATAAATTGTTGACTCTTATGCTCAAAGCTGCTGTTTGCTCTCTGGGTTCTAAACCAGAGACCCAGCAATGATGACTGCTGATATGTATGTCAAGTATGTAGACTTCAAACTTCTGCAAAACAGAAATTTGACTCTGAACATTTGCACTTGTGTTCACAACAGGACTTCCATCTAAAAACAGCAGATGCACAGAAAGCAGACCAGAGGTGCACAAAGAGAAAGCCTTGCAGGGGAATTACAATCAGTTATGTAAACTAGATATCATATATTCACGTCTTTTTGGGTTAAAATAAAGCAGCAGGCAGAGCAAAAGACAGGCAGTGGTCCAAACAGGAGAAACGACAAAGGGAAGCAGTCAGGTGGTAACAGGAAACGAGATCAGGGCCTGGATATTAAAAAGAGACCCCCCCCCCCAAAAAAAAGTCACACATGAACACAAGTATTCGCAGAAATTGCATATTCAATTATATCTATATAGAACTATACTTGTGTCTATTTATTGTCAGACTAATTACAAAGTCGTACAGTAAATATACACTGATGTTAATCAAAAAGCCACTTCCCACTTCATACATTTTTGGACTATTTCCTCTCTCTCTCTCTCACACACACACGCTTTGAGGCCAGGTCTGTGTGGCCATACTCGAACTTTGAGAAACCCACTTTCCACATACAGCCCCCAAACCGACACCAAAACGCACATGCACACAATCCCACAGGAAACAACTGGTAAATGATAAAAAAAAATGCTGAGCAGTGCTGTCAGGGCTGTGACTTACAGTAAGTATAACATGTGTAATTGTGACAATCTTCTTGTTGCACATTTTAATCACAAACCCCTTACTGCTGCACATGAATATGAAACTCCCGGATGTTTCAGAGACTGCAAGTAATCATGAAGCAGTCATTTCAAAACTTGATGATCCTCTAGTTTGCTTTCTACATACAGCACTATTAGTGTAGTTTGATGGAGGTATGACTTCAGGTAAACTTAGGGTTAAACAAACAGCTGACCAAACAGCTTAGTTAAGAGTGGGAAAACAATGTCTGATATTCATGTCGATGTAAAGTCGACGTGTTACCCGCGTTAACATTTCTGCAGACCATGTCCTTATAGGTCAGAGCTGTTTTAGGGTTTTATAAACAGCTTTAGATAGGTGGACGTAAATTTGTGGTTGATTGGTGTATAAAGCCAATGAGCAACTCTTGTTATAAGTGCCTTTTCTTTTTCAGAAATTATAAGAAAATGATGACTAGGGATCTTCACAGATCCACGTTAATCCATGTATTATCAGCTTTATGTTCTACCAGAGAAGCTTGGCAGGGTTGAGTTGAAACAGCATCCTTCCTGATCTTTTATCAAGCCTTGGTGCAATCCCTCACCTGATACACTGTTTGAAACAAGCCATTTGGCTCCCTTACTTTTTCCTTTAAGCCATTGGTCCTCTGATTTTCTGCCCTTGCAAATAAAAAAGATTTAAATAACAAGTGAGTGGGCTTCTGCGCTTATAGCTGTGTGCTTGAGATAACCATTTTAACGTAATCTGTTCTGAGTAGAAAAAAAAAATGGGTTAAATCAGGCCTCAACTTTTGGGGGACTACTTGTACGTGTGCTAACCATGCACTTGCAAATGAGCAACCACTATTTAAACAATACATTGTAAAAACAGGAACTATGGAACATCATAAAAGGGATTGACATATTTCATTCATCCTCTGATTTGGTAATTAATTTAGTAAGTAATTATCAGATTATTAGCAAATTACAATAATGGTGGAATTGGCTCTAAAACAAAAAATAAATAAAAAATCCAAAACAAAACACACACTTTAATGGGTTCAGTGATGATGTGAAACAGGACTGAATTCCAAGATAATCCTTTCTCTGTGGTTTCCTTTCGTGAAAAGTTTCAACTGCTCTTACACCGAGAGGAAGAAAACTCTGTATCTCACACTGAAACCGGGTGGCCTGATTTCACTGAAGTTCTTGCGCTAACACAAACCACCAAACACAAACATGAGCACGTGACCACGTCAAAGCATACATGCACATACATACGAGCAGGTGTCTGAAACCATCCTCCCTATTCAAATGTGTGCCTAGGATAAACCCAGTATCAGTTTCTCTGCATCAACCTCTGGTGAAAGTACTGTGGATGAATCACAGCGAAAAGCTGCATATTTATATACATCATTTAAAAGTCTCACTTTGGCCTTTTCTACTCCATCTTTTCTTTCGGGTTTATTAATTCCTTATGACATGAAGGTATTCTTGTAGCAATTAAACTCTTAAACAAGTTGCCACTATTATTTTATTTATTTTTTATTAATTTAAAATTCAGAAAACCTTAGCTATTAGGTTTTATTCCATGCTTTAAAAATACTCACATGTGTATCATCTCTCTGTGTGTTACTGGTAGGATGACATTGTAGTTGCTGCTAAAAACACAGTGTGTATTTTGTCAGAGACAAACCACAAACCAGTATCTGTGTGTGTGTGTGTGTGTGTGAGTGTGTGTGAGTGTGTGTGTGTGTGTGTGTGTCACACCTGCTAGCTGACTATATTCTGGTAAACCGCTCGCAGTCTAAACCAATGCTGAGAAATTAATGGAGGTCAGGGAGCATGCACGACATATCTACAAACACACACACCTGCTTTGAAAGTAGGGTGCCATTTGCAGGTCAAAAGATAAACTCCATTTTCTGCACAGTAAACGAACTGCATGAACTTGGGCTATATAAAAAAAAAAATACTGCCACATGCATGCAAATATCAAAAACATGTATCTAACTGGTGCAGTTGCAAGTAAACACATCTACAAAAGTGTGAGAGAAAGAGAGAGAAAACACTTCTTCCAGGAAAGAGATCTGGGTTAGGTGAGCCAGCTCTGTCAGCGTTCCATCATGTGACCTAATTTCCTGCCACATCAAAGACAAACAGGAGGTGCCATTTGACCACCTGCGCAAAAACAGAGCCCATACCTCATATGTCTGCTGCTTTATCTACAATAAATCAAACAATAACACGGTACATGTGATTTAGCAGATACGCTACTTGCCGTGCAACTTCTGAGTATTTACTTGGCATCTTTAGGAATCGTTAGTAGCAGTTCCTCAATAAACCATGGTGATGTCACACAAATGTGTGGCATGCATAAGACTTGTTCACTGCACTAATGTGCTCATTAACGTCTTTACACGCACCAGAACAAAATGCCAAATACATTGCTGCAGGGTAAATGCCAGTAAATCACACAACCTGCAACGGTATCCATTTTATCAATGTCAATCAATCAGAAAAAGAATAATTAATGTGCAAACACAAATTTGTGTTGTCTAGTAGAACAAAAAAAAAATTAAAAAAAAAATCCCCCCCCACCCCCCAAAAAATGAAAACAGTAACTGATGGAAAAAATATATAAACAGGGAAAGTGATCTTCAATGAATATCTGGCAGGTACGTATTTGGGTCTGGCCTCCTCCTGTTGTGGTACACCAAAGCTGTGAAGACATCACGCCTCTAGTTATATTCACTGAAAAGGTAGGCCGTTTCTTACAACAGCCAGAGATCTCTTGCTCGCGCGCGCACGCACAGACACACACACACTCAGCACAGAGAATAACCACAAGGGTTCTCAGAAACGCTCACCACCTCGGCACACCCACCTGGCTTTAAAAGCAGATGGTCAAAAAAAATGTAAGAAGCAGGGGCGGGGCGATGAGGGAAGAGAAACTGAATCAAGAGTAGAAAATGAGAGGTGAGGGGAACTGGATGGGGAACATTAGGTGATGAAAGGGGAAGATTAAAACAGTGGCAGAAAAGAAGAGGGAAATTACAAGAATATGCAGATGGAAATAAAAGGGCACGGAGCAGTAAAAAGAAACCGAATGCTGCTATCCAACGCCGTGGCAGGAAGACGGAGAGAAAGACAGGAATCAGGAGTGTTCAAAAAATGGAAAGGGAAGAAAAAGAAAAGCCAAGTAATTTGCATATTGTTGCCTTGATGTGGGTGAATCATGGAGAAAACCATGACCCTTCGATCTCATAACCACCTACGCACACTTCTGGAACACAACTGTGTGTGTGTGTTGTGTATGTGTCCATGCGGTTGTTTGCGTAGGTGTGCGTGTGCACATTTCTTGTTTGTATGCTGTACTCACTAACAGTTTTACCTTTTACAGTACAGTACAGTTTACAGTACATTAACATATACAGTCAGTGTGTGTGTGTATGTGTCTGTGTGTCTAAATTTGCATTAATTTCATCAGGTTTCTGTGAGCAGAGTTATATCATACATTACTGTGAGGCTAGTTTGACATTGTCATATGTACCACGTGAGGCTGTGTGTGTGTGTGTGTGTGTGTGTGTGTTACCGTGCTCTTGTGTGTGTTGTGGATATCTGTCGGTGTGGTGAACACAGACAGATCTCCGTTGAAAATAACATCTGCAAGGGCATTGACCAGTGGCTGATAGTGGATGATTAGAAACACCTGAAAAACAAGTATACAAACACAAAATAAGTCAAATCAGTATCTGGGCCTCTAGAGTTGAATATAAAATAAATTATAGTGTTGAGTCTTCATTTAGACATGATCATCTGCACCAACATGTAAGCATTGCAAAACACACAAATATAACTGGCTCCCTTTAATTAACACGATTTACAGTCACTGGCCACTTTATTAAGTGCGTGTTAATGCAAATATCTAGCAGGATTGCAATTCATGTAGACATGAGCAAGAAATTCCGCCAAATCTCAAACAAAGCATCAAAATAGGGGAAAGAGGTGATTTACGTTACTCTGAACGTGGCATGGCTGTTGGTGCCAGACTGGCTGGTCTGATCATTTCCGAAACTGCTGATCTGCTGGGATTTTCCCACACAAACATCTCTAGAGTTTACAGAGAATAGTCTCAAAAAACAAAAATATCCAGTGAGCAGCAGTTCTCTGGGAGAAACTGCCTTGTTCATGCCACAGGTCATAGGAGCGTGGCCAGACTGCTTCGGTAACAGTAACTCAAATAACCATTTGTTGAAAACTCAGAAAACTGAGCCTACAATTTGGAGCATGGGTTCAACAAAATTGGACAACATAATATTGGAAAAATATCATCTGGTCTGATGAGTTTCTCCATGCATCCATCCTGCCTTGTATCAGAAAATTTAGGCTGCTGGTAGTGGTGGTGTAATGGTGCAGGGGAAATTTTCTTGCACACTCCCAGAGTATTGTTGCTAAACCTTTATGACTACAGTGTACCCATCTTCTGATGGCTGTGTCCAGAAGGACAACGCACCATGTCACAAAGCTCATATAATCTTAAACTGGTTTCTTGACCACGACTATGAGTTCAATGCACTCAAAAGACCTCCTTAGTCACCAGATCTCAATCCAGCAGAGCAACTTTGGGATGTGGTGGAATGGGAGATTCATGTCACAGATGTGTAGCACGTGTGATGCTGTCATGTCAATATGGATCAAAATCTTAGGAATATTTCCAGGACTTTTGGTGAATCTATTCCATGAAGAATTAAGACAGTCCAGAAGGTAAAAGTTTGTCAAAGCAAGTAATGGCAAGGTGTACGTAATATCTAATGCAGCATAAAGTAAAGTTTTTTTTTCATTATTCACATAATAAAGCTAGTACAAAAAACTTTACAAAGAGCAGCTTGATTGTATGACAATACATCACCGAGTTAAGCAGCCACAGCAAGATTACACTCACAAGAGTGTCTGCAGGCAGTTTGCCATTTAAATATAATAATAACATTTCCTGAGGAGTTAAGATGATAAATGAGTAAGCCAAAATACTTCTTTGATGGCTGGTGGTTTTTGAGATTTTTCTTTGTAAAGCAAGTCTGTTTAATAGGAAAAGTCTGAAAAGGTCAGGTTAGTTGAGCCTTTTTGGAACACGATGGCCTGACCCTGTAAGCTGACCTCAAAGTCTCTGCTGAGGCCTCCCTCATTTGCATCTGTGGAGGCCCCAGGGCCTGATAGGGCTCTTTTATATAAAGACAGGATAGGACGGGAGCTTAATGTTCCCTTTTGGAGGTAAAGTTGTAATCACTGTATCCTGCAACAAGGACAGCTTTCAAATTGTGGTGACCATTAGTCTTAATACCTCATGGTGATATTGTTTAACTGATTTTCTGCTTTGACATCTGAGTCTCCCAATATTACAATAACAGTGATATCTAGTGCGAGTTTGTGTGTAGCTTACTTGAGACAACAGATAGAGGGACACCTGAGGGTTGATCTTCCGCTCTTCAGACTAAAGAGAAAGAAAGAAACAAGATGATTTAAGGTGATATATAATAACAACAACAACATAATGTGTGTGATAATCATTTAGTAGTATGAGTATAACAGTCATGATCCATATTGCAGAAAAGTAAACATTTATACTGTCAAAAGAAAAAATGTTTGATTTAAACAGTGTTTCAACTGTCTACTGTTCAACTATCTGCATTTATAATTCATAATAATTATGCTTTCACTTGGAATATAATCTTTTTAGCTCACCTTTGTTTTTTATATATATTTGGGCTGTGCGATATGACAAAATACACTGGATGACGAAACATTGTGCTGTTGCATACTGCAATATTTTTTCATTGCTTTAGATGACGGTTTGCAATAGTCACCACGGTGTGAAATAGTACGGAGAGTTTATGAACGAGTAGCAAAAAAAAAAGCTGTCAGGTGCTCAAACTAAACTTCACACTCAAACGTTAGAATAGGCTTTCCCTGTGGCATGCCATATAATAAAGATCAAGATAATTGGTCATTACAACTTGCATTTATAAATATGCAAGTTGTAATGACCCCAGATATACGATGCCCAGCTGAAAACACTTCACACAAGCCGAGTTGCCTCGTTTATATTAGGAGTGTCTGCAATGTAGCATACTACGCAAAAGATATGTGGATGAGCAGAACAACACATCCCTATATGAGCTTAACAGTGCGCTTCATCAGAGACTGGACACCGCAGTCGAGTCGAGTTTCCCGACGACCATACAGGAGCAGTAATGATAGCCAGAGTGAAGAATGAAGCTGTGTGTGGTCATCTAGTGTGTCACTACGGAAGGGGTGTGGAACTCCAGGCCTCAAGGGCCGGTGTCCTGTAGGTTTTAGATATCACCCTGGGTCAACACGCTTGAATCAGATGATTAGTTCATTACCAGGCCTCTGCAAAACTTCAAGACGTGTTGAGGAGGTAATTTAGCCATTTAAATCAGCTGTGTTGGATCAAGGACACATCTAAAACCTGCAGGACACCGGCCCTTGAGGCCTGGAGTTCCACACCCCTGCACTACGGGATAATGCCACATAAGGCCCATATTTATTTCATTTTTGATTATTTACTTTAAATGTAAAAAAAGAAATAGTACTTTTGATACGGTGATTACATAACTATTCACTGAATTTACAGAAAATGCACTATATTGTGATATATATTGTTATTGGGAGAGAGGGAGAGAGAGAGAGTCAAAGAGCTTACGGACCAATCTAAGCACTTTACACCACACATATGTCATATTTTCTATGTTCTATGTAATTTAAGATTTTAGCAAATTGCATGCAGGAACAGAAGACCATGCAAACTCCACATGGAAAGGCCCCTGAATGGTTTGAACTCAAAACCTAGTGGTAACCTCTGTCACCCACACAGCACCACCTGCACAAACTGGCAAATACCTAACTGTAAATTCAAAACTCATAGTTTTTCTGAGGTGATCAAGCAAAACCACTGGTTAGTCACTAATCAAGGTAAGGAAAAAACAAAAAACAAACAAAAAAATGGTTTCATACTACTGTAAACTGGACATTTTTCTGAATTTGAACTTCTTGTTTTATTAAAAGAAGTAAATGGATTATTGTAGCTTGAACTTATATGTGTGGAGTTTGCAGAAAGCGAGGATGAAAAGCTAAACCATTCAACTTCATAATTAGCTTAGGATCAGACCCATACTACACATAGCATATGTGAAATGAATGGAGGAAACCACTTTTAACACAACACACGCTTCAACTTTGAACCTGTGAACATTAGTCTAACCAGATGTATTCAGAAATGCACTTCAGGGTAACGTACCGTCTCAGAACTGACCAAAGAGTAAACATAGAGTGGCAGGAAGAGACGGTTGAGGAGGTGGTCGGTTAGAACGTCATTAAGGAATTCACAGTTGATGATGAGGATATCATTTAGGTAGTGGAGGTGGTCAAGGTGCTCTGCTACCAGGTCACTTAGCTTCCCCCTGTTTTTATGTCTAAGACACAGCAATGAGAGACAGACAGAAAAAAAAATAAATATATATATATATATATAGAATAATAAGCATGAGCCAGATCAAGGCTTCAAACAAGAGACACTCCTGACATCTAGAGGCTACAGTGAGAAAAACACTTACTCTTCATCTGTCTGTACACACTTGTCCAGTTCGATGACGTGGCTGCCGATAAACCACACCAAGTTACTGAAATACGGGACCGCTGTCTTATCGCGAATGTAGTGCAGCATGTGCTGGTTGTCCACTAGAGAGAGTAGAGGCAGGG
>VUQG01024339.1:0-19862 GCA_015106755.1 Etia nguti | reverse complement strand
AGAAAGGGGGATAAAAAAAAAAAAAAAAAAAAAGGAAAAGAAAGAAAAAGACAAAAGTGGAAATGACCCCCTTAGACTGATGAGATTCTTTATTTTTCCCTGAGTTAACAGTTCTATCACTAGTTAGCTAACATAAACTAATGCAAGTCTATTAGCAGCATTAGTCAGAGAGTGTAATGATGTAATACTACTTACATAGGGAAGTCTCATGGCTAATGTTTTCAAAAAGTATATTGAGGGTCTGGAGGAGCTGGACACACACGTAACGTCCAGACTTCTGACGGAGGATGTTCAAGAAGAAGGCAAACATGTTCTTCTCCAGGAAGAAACTGATCACAGACAGAAGACACAAACAGGCAAAATGTTTTTAATTCAAGTTGACTGAATAACATGCAACAATCAAAAGACGAAAAATGTCTCTTTAAAAAAAAGAAAAAAGAGAGACATCACCCTGCTTACTAATATCATGGTTAGGTGTTTATACATCATTTTCATACAGTATTCTTAATTTACAGCACTGTGCAAAGGTCTTGAGCAACCTGAGTGGTGGCTCAAGAATTTTGCACAGTACTGTAATTCTTATTCTTATCGCAGTTGTTCGATTGACTACACCCAAATGCATCCCTGCTGACTCTCCCTTTACTTTTCAGAATATTTCAACACTGCTAGACCATCATCATTTTTGTGCAGCAATATACTGACTTTCTGCACTTACAGACTGCAAACTTCACCTTTAAAAAATGATCTCAGACTAGTTTTTTGTTTAATATCATATTCTCATTTTAGAGAAGTAAACACTTCAGTAGTTTGCTTCATAGAAACTGGATAATGTTTAAAATAATCACTTTCATAGCATCTAAATAAATCTGCATTTCAAATGAAAAATGACCCAAAAACAATCCAGACATTTTTATCCAAGAGCTACTAACCTACAGACATCAGACCATCCATATCAAAGTTTATTCTTAGAATGAGATGTAGTTCAGTACAATAAAACCAAAAGTAATGACATGCAGCCTTCAGTTTAGTTTTACTCAACCTTGTGGTCAAAACCTGCGTCATGTGTAAACCCCAGAAACAAACAAAAACCCATCAATTCGAGAGTGTTAGTTCCATTTACTATTGGCCACTGCATATCAACTTAAATAAATCATTTTTCCCTCTTTTTGGCACTTTTTCCTTCTCCAGTTTTAGTTAAAAAAAAAAAGATATTAGCAATAATGCATACATGAAGTTTTCAAATATGTCTGAAAAACAAAATATGTGTTCAAATGTGCACAGATCAGATTACACAGGAAATGAGCTCTGTACATGCAATTTCTGCTTGCACTCGAATGACCTGAGATACTAAAGTTCAGAGTAAGATGTCACTTTGACTCCCACATTAGAGTGCCACCTTCATATTTGTACTTAAAAGCGATGAATCGCACACTAAAACATGAACTGGGACTTACTCAAACACAGAGCTGTCATTCTGGTCCCCCCAGATGAGGATCTCTGTGATCGAGCGGATGGTCTCCACCAGAAGGTTCCTGTTGTGATCTGTTACTGTCGTGTTTTTTGTCAAGACGTGGTACATATACCTGATAGACAGAGATACAGAAATAGGGTGAAAATGTGAAAGAGGAGGTGACAAAAGCCGTTTGTTTAAATTTGACTGAAGCCATTAACATTCACATATCTGTATCTGAACCTAGCCGGACAAAGATAGAGTGCAGTGATCTCGTGACATTGCAGAAAGCTGCCAGATAAACCTAACAACGTTTCAAAGGAACATTGACAGATGCAGTAGCTCTGTTACTGGGCTAGTGCAGTGTAATAACCACTAACCTAGAAACTTGTGCACACAACAGGTTTCCCTCATTTGGCCTCACTAGATCCCTGCTCGGGATTTTATGTGCTGATTCAGGATGATCGAAATCAACTCTCAATGTCATGCACCTGTTGGGGTTGAACGAATACATGTTTTCCTACTCTGGTAAAAGCCAGTGTTTTCTAGCATGAGCTTTTTTTAATTCAGCCTCCATGCAAGGTATACAAACTTGGTAAATACAGTTCTTCGTGTACTAATGATATTCAGATTAAAATTGAATTCAACCACTGAATTTATCGTCAAAAATAGTGTCAGTTCGTTTTTTTTTCTGCAAGGACTACATCAGATTTTACTCACATTGCAAAACATAATAACAAAATCCAGTAACCCTTGCTTTAATACGATTTGGTTGAATAAATGCATTTACATGCATTCACTACTGCTGAATATTTGGCTAAATATAACGCTGGATAAAAACGACTGTCGTTTTCAACCAACGACCACATAGGCTAACATTAGCTTATTTCATGCTAACTACTCACTTTAAATGGTCCAGAGAGTGGATATTTTTCGCTTTCCCCTGCCCTCCAACCCAGCTCCGTGACCGGCCAAACATGGTTGCGGTTTTAGTGGGGCTGCAATTTTGCCGGGCGCCTTGTTTTGCTAGTGTTAGTGTTCGTATCTATCCATTACACCCACTTTCCCGTTCGGCTAGCTACTTAGCAAACAGGGGGTGATAGGCGGTGATGGCAGCCACTGCGGGGTCATTACGTAATAGCGTGGGCAAAGGGAGTTGTAGTTCTTTTCCCTACGAGAGGGTTTACAGTAGAGCTGAGAAAAAACTACAACGGATGACTTCCCATGCTATCAATGATGGTTAAAGCACGCGACCATAACTATTATAGTGATTGACAGCTGAAAGGCCAATCAAACGCCGAAGCTTTGGGTATCGGTTGCTGGTTGGGACTGTTTGGATGCAGTCGGCAGAAATGTTAAGACGGGACATTATAACCTATAAATAATTCGACGTGTGTTTTTGTGAATATTTCGCCTCTGTCGGTCTGGGTGTGTGTAGAACAACAAGTCCGCAGTAGTTTTCTTGCAAAAATATTCAACGTTTTTTTAGGCTGACTTGTATGCTACTGTTTTTAGCCCTAGCTACCAGCTGGCATGGCGTGAATTCAACAAACTTACGGAGCCAATGCCAAGAATGCGTCGAGCTAGCTGGCTGTGATATCTGAATGTGTTCCTCTGGTTATTTTTAACTATGGACGTTATGTTGTTTAGCCCGCCTGATTTTCTGCCGTTTTCTTCTGGACCGTACAGATAAGCTACCACATTGAGAGCTTCCTCTGAATCATCGTTGCAGGCCAGGACGGGCCGAAATGGATGCCCCAATCCCAGCTACCCACACAGACTTCTAACGCTGACAGCAACAACTTCAGGCCACACACACATACACAAGAACCCCTATCCGTGGCTTTCTTTATTTTCTATGACACACCAAATTTATGCCCAGCTAGATTCGGTGGAATCGCTCCTGGACGAACTCCCATATATGTTTTATTTGGGCCTGTTCTTTGTGAACGTCCTGATCCTCTACTATGCCTTCCTGATGGAGTACATCGTCCTGAATGTGGGGATAGTATTCCTGCCTGAGGATATGGACCAGGCACTGGTGGACCTCGGGGTCCTGTCCGACCCGGCCTCTGTTCCCTACGATACGGACACGGAGCTGGATGTGTTTGAGGGATATCTGGAGTGACAGGGGTTCCCGGAGAGGAAAAAAAAAAGGAAAAATCAGATTTGGATAATGATGTCGCTGGGATCGAGAGGTCGGGCTGATGCTCCCTGGTCAGCAACTTGTTGGGAAAATGCCTCAAAGTGGATGCTTCCTAAGCTTTTTGTCCACAGAGGCATATCAGGCAAAAAGTAAGCAAATGGCTCAAGTGCAGTCAAAAGTAAAAGTATTTAGACAGTCATAGTTTTTTTTGATTCCATACACCACTACACTGTGATTGAAGTACAGACTTTGCAGCTTTGCAGCATCTTTTTTTAAATTTTTTATATGTAGTCACCCATTTACAGAGGCTCAAAAGTAGTTCTTCAAGTTCAGTTCATTTGGTGATGATGTCTATGGGTTCAAGACTTCTAGACAAAAGACTTTTATCCAAGTATTAAGAGCAGTCATTGCATTTAAAATTGTCCAGTTAATTTCAAAGCTCTGAACATGGAGGACTGCATAAAAACAGCTGTAGTTTCTAAACTGTTAAATACTTTTGTGCAATCCCTTACTTATAGCTGAAAGTCTGCACTTGATTGTTTGATTTTTAGAATCCACTGTGGTGGTGTACAGAGGCAAAGATTGTGAAGTTGTCCAAACACTTAAGGACCACATTGTAATAGTCATTAAGTAAGCACCATATATTCAGTACACTTTAATAACCAGTACTTCTGTTATAAGGGCAGATTTTAAAATTAATTTGTACCCACAGAGCTCTGCCTTTTTATAATGCAGTAAATGTTTTTCTGTGTCTCTAGGTTGTCTCGACTTAAAGGCAGGTAGCCCGAGGAGGAGATTCATCACTTGCAGACTTAAGATCTGTGACTGTTTGATGGGAAGAGCACTTTGGGAAGGCGTGTTCCCAGCAGAATATCAGGCAACCACAAGAGGTTAGCGCTGGCCTTTGCTACCCTCACTTTGGACACAGTGAAAATGGAAGCACAAGATGGTGCAGGAGGACGGAGAGAGACAGCTGTTCCCTTGGGAAGAAAAATGAATGTTGCCAGGGATGTGGATCTATCCAGGAGCTGGAAGTGCACTCTAAAAGCAAAATGTGTTTGAAACTTGCCACATCAGTCACGGTGTGATGTCCTGCAATGCGAGATATGTCCGTAGAACTGGTGAAGTGCAGGAAAACAATGTCCAATAAGCATGATTCATACTTAATCACTCACAGAACAACTTAAGCCAACGTTTTATCCTCTCATACAGAATCCAATTCTCTCTTAAGACCTCACCTAGATTTGGGTCCACTAACATCACCTTTACTCTCTCAGGAGCACAGCTAAGAATTATGGGAGCACTGGTAAAGCGTAACAGATGTAGGACATAGAAGCGCCGTAAACTTTTGAATATTCTCACTGCGCCATTCACCACAAGTCGGAGAGTATTAAAGTGTCGAGCAAGAGGTATTTCTTTAATGCTGTACGTCTTTGTTTAACCTGCATCGCATCAGTAATTAGGCGGAGTGGTGACCGCTGTGATCACAGCTGGCCAAACGTGTCAGATGTCATGAAAGGGAACCTCTAAAGAAAGGCTTCTTTTTTTTAACATTGTCATCCTCCTTTTGTTGACGAGGTTTTAAATTTATTGTGAGAGGCGAGATGCATTATGCTGGCCGTCTTCAGAGGATTTTGAGTCAGCTGTTTAATTCCTTGTGTTCTCCCGCTTGTGCTGTCACAAATTTAGAGCTGCTTTTTATGAAGTGTATATTCTCAACAGCAATAATAAACTGGATTCAAGCAATGGATCAGTTACGTAGTTATACAAATGAAATGGTTCACAGGTAACCATTTCATCCACGAGCTTGGCTCAATTGTGGACGGGGAGAAAGTAAATCTAAATTGTCTATATTTTGCTAGGCAGCTGTTCCCCAAGATTGCTGGTGCTGGTATTTTCCCTCGTCAGCACAAAATATAGGGAGATAATAATCCACAGCCACACTGTGTAATCAACTGATAAGGAAAAAAGGACAAAAAGTCTTGCTGTGATTCAAGAACATGGATGAAGACACAGAGTAATTCAAGAATGTTTTTCAGAGAGTTGGCACCAGAGTTTAACAAAAGCCGGTCACTGATAGCTGATACCAAATCGTTTTTTATGTGGATTAAGGCCTTGGCGATATTTTGTTAGTTGTTTTTGTCACGATGTCCAGAGCTGAGTTTTTTTTAGAGGGTAAACGTGTGTTTTGAAACAGTATTTAGACCACAGGGCACTAAAACTCAGGATACTAATAAAATATATAGTATGAATACTGTGTGTATTCCATACGTTTATATGGAATTTAATCAAACAAGAACAGAATCAATACGAGGTAAGGCTGTGAATAGGAGATAATATTTAAGGAAGTGTGTAATCTCGCTGTCTCATGCTGTAAACAATGTTAACAGATGGCTTTCTTTTCATTGACCATCAATGTCAGTACAACAGTGCTTCTTAGTTTTGGTATGAAAACAGTAGCATCTGAAGCTGTAACAGATTTCCTAATTTTGTACAAAAGTCAGTGGCTATGCTGTTTCCCAGGCATGCTGCCCTGTTCAGGGCCATCATCATCATGTCACGGGCAACGTACAACCCGTGCTTGCGTCGTCCCACCGCATCGGCTTCTTTGCAGACATGCACATGCTCGAATGAGCTGTAGAGTTTTATTTTCCAATGTGTATTTAATAAACTTTGAGCGAATGCAGGCTTGCAGCCTCTTGCTTTAAACCATCAGCCTGTGTATTTCTGTAGGTGTGAGGGTTTTATTAGTAACCATGTGCGTCCACGTGATGTCATATTGCTTTTTAATCACAAGAGGGCGTGAGTGCAACAGAGAACAGCAGCAGCAGTGGCGTCAAATTGTGGGAATTCTTTGAAGTTGCCGCAATTCGATGATGGAAATCCCCAACAATTCTAAGTGTTCAGATTTGGTAGAATTTGCAAACCGTGGTGGGGGAAAATTCTGCACAATAACTGCCAGATGTGATGGACTGTTATTTGATTCTACTCCGAGAAGCCGTGCTGCCAGGAAATGTAGATGGACATTTGCTTACTGTCAGGTCTATTCATAAATCGAATTCAGTATTTTCCCTTTCCATTTGTTGAGATTCAATTTTGACTCAGTTCTTTCATTACCAACAATTCATGCTTCACATGTGAGATTAGTACTGAAGTATCTCACAAATGTAATTTTTTTTTTTTATATCATTTCGTCGAGTGCGCACGCAGAGACTGACGTTCTTAAAGGTAAGTTTGCATCGAAATGGAGAACAGAAACATGCAGTGAAGGAAGTGAAAAGAAGGTTTTTAAAAACCCCACTGAATTCAGTGAACACGGGGTGATCAGTGGAAAGAAAACACTAAAAATAGCAGCAGGGTGACAGTGTCAAAGCATTTTATTTGTTATAAAAGTAACCAACAATCAGTACTGCATAATTTATAGCCATTAAAACACTGTTTCTCTCTCTCTCTCTCTCACACACACAGCACCACAAATACACTAATAAAGGCAGATAATGGCAAAAAGTTGGACAGACAACTATAAAAAAAACAGCCACCTTTAAAAACAAAGGGCGACTATAAAAGTGCAATTGTGCAAAAAAATAAAAACTACACAAACAAACATAAACACACAGAGTTTGTAATGCAGATAGTGGATTGTAATGAAGAACCAGCAGCAGGGAACAAGCAGCAGGTACGTCAGTTGTAGTGCAATCTCAAGTTTCACATAATCATTTGTTTATGTCCTTTCCTTGCAAGCACACACGTTTAAAAATGCATTGTGCAATTTAAGTATACATGCATGAGATGCATGATGAAAACAGTTCATAAGCTCGTAGGGAGGAATTGCATTTTAGTGCAATAGGATGCGGCTGTCCTGCTGAATGAGTCTCTCAAGCACACCGAAAGGGATGCACTGGTTCCACATCCTGTGATGATGAAAAGAGATGAAAAAGGTAAGAAAAAAAAAAAACACTAAAAAAGTTTGGAAAAAATAAAGATATGTGATGCAGTAACATGAAAGAGCTCCTCACCTTAAAGTCTTAATTTTTGTACAGTTTCTTAGGCTGGCTCCTAAGCTTTGTGCGCCGACATCTGTTAGTTTGTTAAACTTTACACTGTCAAAGAGAAGTGAGACAGAAGTTAGATGTATTTCAACAGAAAAAAAAGCCTATAGCGCAAATCCAGACATTGCAATATTTTTTTTTCTATAATATGAACACATGAACTCTACAAATAAAACCAAAGCAGAAGTAGCAAAAAAATGTGGAAGTGCACTTTGCTTTTCACTTGAATTCCCAGTGAACTTCTGTTTGAAAATGCTTCATCGCAGAAATAAACACTTTTAAAACCTGGTATAAAAACACAGCTTTGGGACCACTGTACAGAGCAAAGACAAAGATAACCTAAATAAATATAAAATGCTGCTTTTAGGTGATTTATTTTGATTTATTAAGGAAAAAGCTATTCATATGAGTATAAAAAATAATTGTCTCCTAAACCCAATAACCGGTTTTGCCACCCTTGGCAGCGAAACTGCCGTCAAGTGTTTACGGGCAATGAGTCTTTCACATCACTGTGGAGGAATTTTGGCCCACTCTTCTTTGCAGAATTGTTTTAATTCAGACACATTGGAGGGTTTTTTTTTGGCATGAACGGCCTGTAGAAGATCATGCCAAAGCATCTCAATCAGATTAAAGCCCTGACTCTGGCTAGGCTGCCCATAAATCTTTTTTTTTGTTTTGTTTTTGTGCCATTCGAAGGTGTACTTTCTAGTGTATTTCAGATAATCGTCCTGCTGCAAAACCAAAGCATGCATGTACTTAGGGCCATGAACTTCTGGTTGGACATTCTCCCTCAGGTCTATCTGGTAGAGAGCAAAATTCATGGTTCCATCAATTACAGCAAGTCCTCCAGGTCCTGAAGCAGCAAAGCAGTGCTAGACCGTCACACTACCACCACCATGTTATGTTCTTTTTATGAAATGCTCTGTCAGTTTTACGCAGATGTAATGGGACTCAAACCTTCCAGAAAGTTCAACTTTTCTCTCGTCAGTCCACAGGATATTTTCCCAAAAGTCTTGGGGATCATCAAGATGTTTTTTGGCAAATGTGAGCCTATGTCTTTGGTCAGCAGTGGTTGGAGCTCTGCCATGGATGCTTTTTGTGCCCAGTGTCTTTCTTTTTGCTTAATTATGAACTTCAACCTTAACTGACGGAAGTGAGGCATGCAGTTCTTTAGATGTTGTTCTTGTGACCTCTTGGATGAGTCATTGATGCGCTCTTGGGAAGTTTCACTACTGTTCCAAGTTTTCTCAATTTGTGGATAAGAAGCTCTCACCATGGTTCAGTGGAGTCCCAGAGCCTTAGAAATTACTTTGTAACCTTTTTTCATATTACTTTGTTTCTAAATTGTTGCTTAGATTGCAGAATGATGGGTTGCTTTTTGAGATCTTTTAGCCTGCTTCACTTAATCAGACAGGTTCTGTGTAATAAAAAGTCTACCAGTTATAAGACCCGAGTGTGGGTAGTAAAACTGAACTCAGTTTTGTCATTTAAAAACTGCATTTTGTATTTATTCAGATTATCTCTGACTTATACCAAAATATGTTTGATGGTATGAATTTTTTAAAGTCTGATAAATATGCAAAAAACTAAGAAATCAGGAAGGGGCAAGTAAGTTTTCACAGCATATTAAAGCGATACATTTTTAGGAGTGTGGCCACTTTGACTGACAGGTGAGCATCACCTATAAACCTGGGCCTCCTCTGTCTGCTGTCATCACTTCAGCTAATTCAAATGACTGAAGCGCACGTCTCAGCCATGTTTGGCATCTTGTTGTGTATTTTTTTTAAAGCATTTTTACATTACTTAGCACTAATAAACTCGTAACTTGTCTCACTGCGATGCATCTGTACAGTCTATGGAAGCACCTTGATATCCAAGCTTGCTAGACTGACTCACTTTCATCACAAACCAAGATCCCTTCCTAATTCTAACTAAGTATTTACTGGTGCCTTACTGTGAGTGAAAACAAAACTAAATGGCAAGCGAAAAAAGGAACTTAAAAGAATATAAAAAATTAAATAAGTAAAACTATGTTGAAAAATAACTTTCAGACATGTGAATTGTCTTGTGGTCAGTTCCCATCCAAACCCAGTATAAGTGGACTTTGTCATTCTTTTAAATGATAAGACCTTTGATAAAAAAAATAACATTGAAACTTTTCAGTGTAAATGTATGAGGGCATAATTCTGAGGCATCAGTTCCAAATAAAAGTGTCAAATCTTACTCAAGGTCAGTGAGGGAAGCCATGTGTGGGAGAACAGCTGCTAAACTCTCTGTCCCTTCATCAGAAATCATGTTGCTGTAGAGACTGGAAAAAATAGCAAGACAAAGAGGGAAGTGAAATTATGTGGGTCAACAGTAAGTGCCACTTTTAGGTTGCTCTGTAGTCTGTAGGCAGATGCTACCTTAAACAGTGCAGATTAGGGAGATCCTTCAGTGTGGCTGCTAACTTCTTCACACCCTCGTCTCCTATGCAGTTCTGTGATAGACTGGAAACCAGAAAAAAACACACACAACTAAACACATGTATCAAAAGTAAGTTAAAAGCTAGACTGTATGATTTTTTCTGTCATGTGAGCTCAAATAATTTGGTTTTTATACCACCAAAGACAGACACTCACTTAAGTATCTCCAAAGAAGGGAGTGAGACTAACGCACTGGCCAGCTTCTCCGCTCCTTTGTCCCCGATCTTGCTGTTCTCTAGACTAAAGGAGGTGAGAGAAAGAGGCTGTCAGCTACTAGAAACATCTGATAAACACAGAGTGATGCCTTAAGCATAATACAAATAGAAAAAGTGTACTGTATGCTTACTCCAAGTGCTGTAGGTTATTCAGCCCTGGCAGGAGATCCCACAGCTTCGGAAGAGCCAGAGGACCATTATCTGGACCAAGTCTACAGGGAACGTTATCATCATTATCATCACCAGCTTCACAGTGACAACCATAAGAAATTCAGATATCAAAAATCAGAGCTACTCACTCAAACTCCAGCTTGTGTAGCTCTTTAACTGCTGGCACTCCCTCAGACAGAATGGAGTGAGACTCGCTGGAGCTACAAGTGAATATAACACGTTTTCACAAACCAGACACAAACCAGTATGTTGCAGTGTAAATCTGAATGTGTGTGAATGTGTGTGGTGTATTACCTGTCTGATAGCCTCTTGTGAATGTGTATGTTCACCAGCTTTTCCAGGTGCTCTATATGGCACACCTGTTTAGCTTTCAGAGGATGGATTGTGAACTTGGACACTGCCCTTTGGAGGAGACTTTCTTCGTCACTCTGCTCCAGCAGCTCCCAGAGGGTGATGGCGTCAGCAATGCATGACCTGGAGGACACACAACACTGTGTTTAACACTGCTATTGGTGCTGGTGAAGATCAGTGACTATCAAGTCACAAAAAAGTCCCCAATACTATCCTTTAACCATTTAAATCCTGAGGATTTAACTCTAAAAACGTAAAGAATTACAAAAGATTGCAAATTAGTTCTGTGGACAGTCTTAAACAGGAATGGTAAACTATGACTGGACAGTCACAGTTTGTGGGATAGTTGTAGCAGGGTAGGGTTTAGGGCTGTATATAACCACTACCTGTATGTGTTGATGTTGTTGAGGCCAACCAGAGCTCTAAGTCCAGAGATCTGGATGCCAGAGTCCTCCAGGTCCAAACAGAAACTTCTGCCTTCAGTTCCCCCCTGTTCAAGTGCTTTCTGAACAGTGAACACATCTGGCGGACTTAGTTGAACTCCATGAAACGTCAGGAACTCTGGAAGATTTGCTGCCAGGTGTGTCACCAGCCGTGTCCTGCCAGCGTCTCGGCCATCACCATTGTACGTAAAACCTGCCTCGTAGACGTAGTGGCATGCCTCCAAGATTTGGGAGGGACTAAGGTCAGCGTAGGAAAGCCCTTCCAGGTGTTTTGTTACCAACCCCTGCTTGTTAGCCACCATATCTCTAAAGGCTGTCTCTGTATGTGTGTGGAATCGCTGCAGTTCTGTCCTATTGTGGAACAAGAGGCCAACTGCAAATCGCTGAGTGAGCTCAAGTTCCTCCCTTTGAGGTCGCCGACGGCCTTTCCCTCCAGACTGGAAAGGGAGGGTCTGGAGAAAGGATCGGTCTGTTACAGTCCTGGAGAAGCACAAAGAGAAAATGTGTCATGGGAAATAAGGGGGTTCTAAAGGTCTGAAAGTGAAAGAGAAAATAGACTTCAATTGGAAAGGCTTAACTCCCTTTCATTTTTAATCTAACAGCATATAAACAGTGGATATTATGATATTTTAGCCCTACTGGTTTTTGATGAATCTCTAAACAGTTGATTTATACCTTGACAAAGCCAGATGAACTGCTGCAATGTAACTCTGAAGGAAAGGGTTGGCCCACAAGAGGATCTGGTCATTTTGGTGATCAGTTATATCATTACCGGTCCTTTCACTGTTTTCAGTCTTCTGTTCTGTCTCTCCAGCTTCTGTCTCATTTTCTCCATCCTCCTTGGCACGACTTGAGAGGCATGGACTCACTCTCAGGTGATGAGACAGAAAGAGCCCCGTCCTCAGGCCAAACGCTTTGACTTTGGCAGGTATGGCCCGTCCTGTGGGAAGGATGGAAGAGTTGGCTTTGACCCCTTCCCAGGCCAAAGAGCTCAGCTGGGACAACAACTCCCTGTCCTCCGTTACGGCTTCTCCGCCACTGCTCTTGAGATCCTGATCCACTTTGTCTACTTGCGCCTCCTGTTCTTGTGCCCTCTTTGCTCTTTGGGTGCGAGAGGAAGTGCGTGCCTGTGTTCTGGACTTTGCCTGGTTAATTTTCGAACACTTCTTCACCTGAGAGCTATTTGAAATTTGTGTATCAGTGTCTTTTATGGATTGTGCTTGAGCTTCGGTGTGTGCAGGAGTACTCCTGCCGTCTTTATCCATTTTTAAACATAGCACCTGATGACAGAGCCCAGTTAAAGTTCTTGGTAGGACATCCACACTTCTAGACTGCTCTAAAATCAAGCACACCAGCCGGCATAGTCCGGGGTTCCAGCAAAGGAGATTTAGATAGCTCATGCTTTTTAGGCTCTCCAAAGCTGATTCTCTGAGGCCAGGATCAGAGAAGTACTGGGACAAATATATTTCCACATTTGCTGGGGTAAACCCGCACATCTCCAGAAGGCTGTCTGTGCGCCTGAGCAGCTGGCTGGCAGTTCCCCGTGGCCGGGTGGAGAGTAGAAGAGTGCAGCCTGGAAGCAGGACCCTTTGAAGAATGGCAGAATACAACTGCCTTACTGTGAAAGTCTTTGCCTTGCTGTCTTTTTGCAGTGAAGCTGTTAGGTCTTTTTCCTGAGCTTGAAGTAAAGTTTCATAGTTCCGCAATTCGTCAAAACCATCAAAAATGATGAGCACACGCTTAGGGGCTGCAAGGACTTGAGCATACACTGCTTCTGGGTCCACACAGGATGGGGCAGAAGATGGGAGGTTGAGCAGGAGTGTCTGAAGGCTGTAGACCGGCTCTGTCACACTGAGTTTTTTGCCGTCTAATAGGAATACAAAGTCAAACTGAGGGATGCAGTCTCTGGACCAATCAATACACAGCTTCTTGATCAGAGTGGTTTTTCCCATGCCAGCATTGCCAAGCAGCAAAATGTACCGTCTGGATTTTTCTCCATTTGAACCATCAAAGATCTGAGTGGAGAAAGATAAGCAGACAATGAGTTTAACGAGGTTTTTTTTTTCTAGTGATATAATCTGTCCAGTAAAAGTGACGCTCCTACCTGACTCAGTGCCAGCATTGTTTTTTGCCGATCTGTGTCACCCTTGATGACTAGTTCCTTGTCGAGGCATTTGTTTGTATTTTTCCCAGAGCGAACTACCTCTCTCTGGCTCACTTGAACATCTACATAATGAGAAGACAGGCTGAGGCCCGCCTCCATATCCTGGTAGGTTTGACTCATGTGAGCTTTGGCTTCTTGAATGTAATCCTTGACATTCTCTAAAAAAGAAACAGGACTGAGTACCATGCTGGTCCTCCACAAGCCATTGTATATTCAGAAGATCATTGTAGACAAAAGTAAGAAGAGATCCTTAAAAGCCATGCGGTAACTTACGTGGAATATCAAGGACCTTGGGAGACTGAGGAAGAAGAGATTCCTTACATGGGGAAATTTCTGAAATGGAACAAAGCATGAAGTTTGTCACATGCCAGAAACTCATAACCACAAGGAGGAAGATTTCAGACAGATGCCAATGCTCACCATTGCCTGGGGATACAGGTGAGGTACAAGGGGGAGACATGGCTTTGCTAGCTGTTTCTGACAGAGAACCCAGTGGGGACGAGCTCATCTGGACCGGAGCTACCGTGCCATCGACTACAAATGGAAGAAAAGAAAGAGTGAAATGACTGCATCGGCACACAAACACATCAGATGTTACAGAGAGCAGTTTCCATGCTGTCTCTTAAAAGGCAGAACCAAAACCATAATGAGGAACAACAAATAGCACAACACCACCAGAGAAGACAAGAAGTAGAGAATAGCATGCACACACACACACACACACACACACACACACACACACACACACACACACACACACACACACACACACACACACACACACACACACACAATCATCTCAGATAAAAGTCCCAGATAAAAGAGTTAATCTTTTTTTTACTCACCTGGGGAGAGTGGTGGCAATTGGCATTTGGAGGGTGGTGACACAGTAGGAACTATATTAGAAACAACACTTAGACCATACACTACTTGTACAGGGTGTGCACAATAATCAGTACACATTAACTAATTAAAGATGTCACTGACATGAATAACACGACCACCAGTTGACAGAAACAACAATGGCAAATCAATCATTACGATTAAGAAACCTTTTTTGTATTGTAAATACACATGACATGATTGTGTTACAGGTGTGTGATTGCTAATCAAGGCTGTAGCTAAAATACAGTTTTTCAGAAGAAGCTTTATGGTCAAATTGCCAGGGCAATTAAAAATGTATATCAACTCATTTCCTCTCCATAATGCTCAACACCACTAGTCTGCAGTGTCAATAAAAACTTGACACCAGAAGCGTCACAAATGTCACTTTCTACTGGGCTGTGGCATAGCAGTACACAGGAAACACTATTAACTCTTGGCATGCCAATATTTAACTCACCTAATATATATGTAGGTGTAGCGGCGCTGCTGGGGAGTGGAAACCTAATGACCGGAGGAGGAGGAGAAAGCTGGACTGGATTTCCAGCGGAATCTGAGATAGTGATAAACTGAATGGGAATTGCAGAGCCTGTTTGGGAAGGGTAGACACGAAGGATTCTTGGTGGAGTGGCGGTGAACATCGGTAAAGTCTCTGCTGGTCTTGACCCTGATGCGGGATCACTGCCTGCAAAACAATCAGAGCTGGCATCAGTTTCTTAGAACTGGTTTAGTCAGCCTTGAGAGTTATCAGAAAGGGAGTCAGAAAAATGACAACAATGTTTTGTTTTCCAAAAAACAGCAAGAGATTTACGGTCAAAAACATCCTCATTGCAGAGCGTTGTTGGACTTGTTACTCAACAACAACTGCATTACGTATTACTGATTACTTTGTGAAAAGGCGTTGCACTATCTACCTCCTATTGAAAGTATTTCTTACACTACTCTGCATTACTTCACCACTTCATCCAAGATGTACTGTTACACAATTGCCATCCAAGAATGTAATTATAAATCTTACATTCAGTATGCCCAAAAATTATTAACTCAATAAGGAGAGCATGGATTCAGCATTTACTCTAAACCATCACTTTCTTGCCCTTTTGTGCAAAAAATAGGAAGTAGTGTTTAACCCTCTATCCCTCAAAAGATTCACACTGCTCTGTCATTTCTCTTATCGTCTGCAGAAACTCATCTTGGGCGATTATGCAAGTGCGAATGAAAAGGCAGATTAAGCCAAAGACAAATGTGCTAAAGTAATGCATTACTGTGCAAATACAGGCATGCATACCTAATTTTGAGTGTCTTATTTGTATTTGTGTTGTAGTATTTCACTCTACGTTGAGCCAATAAATCTGTTCAGTGACCAGCAGCTGCTGATGTAAATGAAAATACGTGCTTGGGCCCACATTGCGTGGTAAACTGGATCTATAAAAAGCACCAAACTCATGTGAAGTGAGGTGAGTAAGGTGAGAGTTCTTCTTTTAATTCATCAACGTAAACTCTCCACTTACAACTTCAAGTTCCTGTTTTGTGGGTTGACTTTTGAAGCCACAAACTAGCTGGTTCAAGTCTAACCACTGAAATTTCATCTGAATTGCCTTGTTTGTAAAAAGTCACTCTCACATGCACATGCTGAAAGTGGCTCTTTTTCATCCAAGCATTTTATCTTGGAGCTATTCAGGGGATATTTGTAATATGATATGATAATATGAATTGCAATATTTTACTTTAATAACCTATCTTGCAACCCTGGTAATCCTCTTTCAACTCCTATCCTGCAGAGTTTCACTTTTTCAGATCAATGTCACTTACAGCGCCTTAAGTTCAAAGCTCCAGATGTTGCCTCAAAAATGGTTTCGGTTTTCATGACTCACCTGGCTCAACAGCTGGCTCAGCCTGTGTCTCTTTGGTTTTTGGTTGACCTACAGGAGTTGAAGAACCAACATTACAACGTGACATCGACAAAACATGTCCAGAACATCCTTAGGATAAAAGGAGATCTTTTATTGTTACTGGAGAATGTTATTTTAAAACATATCCTTTTCTCTTTGTACCAGACGGCAACTGGTTTTGTTTCATTTTCACGTGATAACCAAAGTAACTATGAGAATGTTGAATCTTCTACTAATAGTATTATTCCAGATTTGATTAGCAAAAAACAAAAATCTCCCAGAGCATCTCATAATATACTGATATGAATGGAAACCAGTGGCTGAATTTTGAGCTCTGAGTGTTTGAACTTTTTCCGCTAGTTTTAAACATAGCAACGTAATTAGAAAAGTAATAAAGTGCAGTGTCGAGTGCTATAATCACCTGGACAGTATTATGATTACTATAAAAATGATAAATTGTCATTATAAGTTTAGTTATAGTAGGCTTAAGAATGTGTCCACTGGGTCCCAAATGTAATGTGGATTGGAAAATCCATCATTTGTTAAACAATCAGAGGAAGTCTCTGGATTAGTCACCTGATGGTTTTGGCCTTTTTGCCTTGGGGCTTTCATCGGAGCAAAGCTGTGGCTGAGAATCTGGAGAGGGAAAAAAAATGTAAGCAAGCCTTTAAACAACAAAGTGAAAGTGTCTAATTAGAATCCTAAAAATAAGTTTTATATAACCAAAAGATGCTAGTAGAGTAGATGCTGCTCTTTGTGTAGCTACGAGCCAATCATTACCTCTCTGTCCTTTTCTCTTTCGTGATTGGCTTTTTGCTTTGGGTTCCTGTATCTGCTCAAGGCTGTTGTTGCTGGGTACTTCATCTGCCGTGGGGAGGTCATCTAAGGACCATGGAAGAGAAACTAAAAAAGTCAGTGTAGCATTTAGCAGACACCCCTATTCGAATGTGTCGTCATTGTCATGGCATTTCACCACTGAATTAAAAACCATGGTTTTTAGCATCCTGTGGCAAGTTTACTACTTTCAGTTAGATAAAAAGTAGGGTTTGACTGACTTTTAAATGATGGCATTCTGTTTTTATTTACATTGGACACAGCTTCCCAGTTTTGGAGGCAACCACGTTGTACATGGGCTGCCTTAATTTTTTGTGTGGATACTAAACAAAATGTGAAGACTGGATCAGATTCCAGTCCATTGTCTGTGGGCTTAATTACATTTGATCATGCTGTGAGAGGTTAATATTTTACGGGCTGTGCATTTACAGTATGCTGGGTGGAGATACTTTGTTTTTGTACTAAGATAACAACAAAGATGTTTAAATGTATATTATAGTATATATTTAGTTTAAGAAGACTGCGTAATCTAGTCACTATTGTTTATGTACAGGGGTGGATCTACTGTGGTAGCATGAGGTGGCATGTGCCACACTGAAATAACCTCTTGCCAACCTTAGTGCCACCCAAGTTTATTAAAATAAGCTAGCAATAGCAATTTGAGCCTAGCTACAAGTAACACTGAATATGAATATATTGCATAATGTTACCCATGCAAGATCTGCAAATGTGTAAAGAAATGGCTTTGATTTTGCCACCCTATCTGATTTTCATGCCACCCTAAGAAAATGTTTCTAGATCCGCCCCTGTTTGTGTAGCATGCTAGGTTGTTAGCACCATTAAGTAATGCTGGAATCTTTTTTTAAGCTGAAGGCAAGCAACCTCACATATCCAGTAACCACTGCTTCTCTGTGCAATGATCGATGTTAATGAAAATAGTTTTTTAGTTGCATAAAACACTGTTGCAAGTAATGTAAATTTTAAATATTTACTTATTTAAAGTTTACTTAAGAAACTTACTTTTACTTACTTAGTACATACAATACTTAAATCATATAACAGCTAACACTTGCATAAAAATTAGAAAATTATCTTATTGCTAGATTTGTAAGCAACATTCCTGAATTTAGATCCCCAGTACTACATGTATGTCTTATGCAATGTTAAGCATTATGACAGATAATAAAGCCATATGGGTCATGGCAACAAAGTGCCGGCCTTCAGATTGGAGCAGCAGCCTAAGTCTGCTTTGTGATTGGGTCGTCATTTAGAATTTATTTTTTCCCCTAAAGGTTAATTTATAACTACAAACTGAAATACTGAATTACTTGTGGACATCACAAACTCTAAATTTCACTGAGCCCCTCATCCTGAACATTCAAATAAGGAAGTGAACCTCCAACTGTGACATTGAAAAAAACAAACATTTCTTTACTATTGTGTTTTTTTATGTTTTGGCTTCCTTCCTCATTATTTGGGGAGGTCAAAACAACACTGGTGCATTTTTACAACTAGATTACCACGTTGTGGTTGTAGGCCTCCACCACTCAGACCTATGTAATGTGTAGGACTCCTGCTCATATTACATACACTGGAATTACCCAATTTAATGGAGGTAGTTTTAATGCTATGGCTTACTGTTGCTTATAGTGCAGATTAGGGCTGCCCAATATAAGGCCCAGGGGGGCAGAATTGGCCTGGCAAAGACTCCGATCCGGCCCACTGCATGGCTTTGAAAATGTAAAGGGTGGCATAAATTTTGGACTTTTAATTATATTTTCCTAAATTTTACAACTTTTGCTACATTCATGTTACACAGAAGTAATAGAAAAACAATTAAATGCCAGTAAAGGTCCATTGTTTTCACTATGTACTGTAGAAATTTAGTAGCTTGACAACATCTTGAACTCAAAGAGTCCTTCTGACAGACTTTCTTCATGCAGAGACTCAGCATGAAATCAATAGGTTTACAGGAAAGATTCATGTTCTCAGTATCTAACCAAACGACTACTAGTAAATGATTAGTAATGACACTGATACTTTGAACTTTTGTATTTAAATGAATTAAGTCATGATTTATTTAGAATCATAATTGACATTTGTGTGAAACTTAGTCATAGAGATTATAAGGGCCTTAACCTTTGAATATCAAATCATTCTATGCAGTTATTTTATGAGTCCAAGTGATTGTCTGTGACTGAGAAATAGAGATTCCCTCCACATAAAACGTCACATTCACATGCATAGCTGAACTGGCATGCTCGGTGGGCCAATGGTGATTTTTCGTTTTTATGGGCCGATGGGGTTTTTTTTGTTTGTTTGTTTTTTGTAACGGTATAAACAATGAAAGGTGGTGGATTGGCCAGATGCTGGCCGATGTGTAAAAATAACTCAGTTGTTTGGTGGCGGCTATGGCGGAGCTTCCACAGAGGCCAGCAGGTGGATGAGGGAAAGGGGAGGCAGGAGGAGGAGAGACCCGCGGCGGCCGCCGGTCCGAGTGTCAGGTGAACTGAACGTCAGGAAAGAAGTCATGACCTGCAGTCTATCTGGGTCAGAATAAACCAAGTTTAGGTGTAGTTTATTTTCGTTGTGCTAACTTTTTACAGTCAGTTACAATAACTCGTACTGCGTACTATCTAGCATGACGGAGTTTATATACAGCTGGGCGGGTGCTATGATGTTACTGATGTTGAACTTTATTTTATTCATAAGGTTAGTTAGTAGAGTTGCAAACCGTCCCCTAAAAAACGGAATCGTCCCGTAATCAGAGAAAATATTAAGCGTTTCGTATTGAGGTGAA